>JAYJMB010075541.1:0-22981 GCA_036873735.1 Pouteria campechiana
TATGCATTAAAACACTTCTTGGAAAATGAAAAGATGCAATGTATTTCATTTCAAGTTTTACATAGATGAGAACCAAATAGAATAACTTATTTGTTTGATGAATTAAGCATTTTATGCACTTGGATCTAGAATGCCTAGTTCTCTTTTTATCATGTTAAATCTTTATTCTAGAAGTGTTTTTGCAAAAATATCTACTATTTGACAAATTCTAAGCAAATGTCATGGTTTTAAACATCGTTCATAATGAAATGATGCCTGATTTCTATATGCTTGGTTCTAGAACGCAGAACCAGATTCTTGGTTAGATTTATAGCACTAGTGCTGTCCCATCTAATAGGTATATCAACAAAGTTAAGGACAAAGTCATAGCAACAAGATATAATTCTTTTGGATCTAATTGAAATCCATCACACATGCATATACTAAACATTATGACAGATCTACTAGTAGTTAAATATAGCAGAGATCCTATTATACTTCTATAAAGTTTTTGGCAAAAAAATTTACCTTATTGATCTTTGTTCATTTTTATTGATGTACTCATTAGCATTCCATACCTTTTCTCATCTTTAATGTTGAACTTCTTTAGTAGCTCTTTTGTGTATTTGACTTGGTGAATGAAAATTCCTTCTTGTATCTGCTTAGTTTGCAGTCCCAAGAAGAAGTTGAGTTCACCCATCAAACTCATTTCAAATTCTCCATGCATTGTGTTTGAAAATTCTTTGTAAAGATTTTTGTTAGTTACACCAAATACTATGTCATTAATATAAACTTGAACTATAAGAATATCTTTCGTTGCATGCTTAATGAAGAGAGTAGTGTTAACTTTGCCTCTTGAAAAAACTTTTGTAATGAGAAATTTGCTTAACCTTTCATACCAGGCTCTAGGAACCTATTTTAAACCATAGAGGGATTTCTTAAGTTTGAATACATGATTTGGATTATGAGGTTCTTCAAACCCAAGTAGTTGTTCAACATAAACCTCTTCATTAATAAATTCATTTAAGAATGCACTCTTTACATTCATCTGATATAACTTGAAGTTCATATAAGATGCAAATGTAAGAAGCATTCTAATGGTTTCAATCCTTGCAATAGGGGCATATGACTCTTCAAAATCAATACCTTCCTTCTAACAGTACCCTTTTGCTACTGATCTTGCTTTATTTCTTACTACAATTTCAGATTCATCTAATTTGTTCCTAAAGACCCATTTAGTTCCAATGGTAGATCGATGATTTGGTCTTGGAATAATAGTTCACATATTATTTCTTTTGAATTGGTCAAATTCTTCTTGCATGGCTAAAATTCAGTTTTCATCTTCTAAAGCCTGTTCTATGCAAGTTGGTTCTAATTAAGAAATAAAAGCAAATTGTCAAATATTTGGTAATAAGAAGATCTAGTTCTGACTTTACATCACCAATTATCTGACTTTTAGGGTGATCATGTATAAACCTCCAATCTTTAGGAAAAGTATTATTACCTTCATTTTTTGACTCACTGATGAATGGTCCATCATCTGTTTCTTCTTCATCTATCTGTATTTCTGATTGGAGATGTTCTCTTTCTCATTTTCTCCATTGATGTAGTTAGTTCTCCTATCTCATATCAAAATCACTTAACTTCCTAGAGGAATTAGTACTTTCATCAAATTTTACATGAATGAACTCCTCTACAATCTCATTTTTCAGGTTGTAGACTCTAAATGCCTTGCTAATAATGGAATAACCAAAAAAAAATACCTTCGTCAAATTTGTTTTCAAATTTACCATGGTCTTCTTTTCCATTGTTAAGAATAAAATACTTACAATCAAAAGTATGAAAATATGAAATATTTAGTTTCTTGCAATAGTATAATTCAAATAGAGTTCTGTTGATTATGGATCTAGCAAAGATTTTGTTAATAATATAACATGTTGTGTTCATAGCTTCAGCCCAAAAATATTGTGAGTGACTATATTCACTCAACATTGTCCTTGCCATTTCTTGCAAAGATCTATTTTTTCTTTCAACTACTTCATTTTGTTGTGGTGTTCTTGGTGCAGAGAAAGTTATAAGAATTTTATTTTTTTCACAAAAATTAGTGAATCTATGTTTTTCAAACTCTCCACCATGATCACTCCTTGTGGCGGAGCTTTGTTCATTCTATACACATTTGAAAAATACCTCAAAGAATGAAAAAGCTTCATCTTTAGATGTTAGAAATATTACCCAGGTAAATCTACTAAAGTCATCTACAATGACATATGCGTAATGTTTCCCTCCAAAGCTTCTTGTTCTTGTTAGTCCAACTAAATCCATATGTAGTAACTGAAAGGGTTTGGTGGTATATACTTCTTTGTTTGACTTGAATAATTTTTTTACTTACTTACCTTTCATGCAAGCATCATACAACTTATTATCAAATTTGAGTTTTGGTAAACCAACAACTAGATCTTTATTATATAATCTTTCAATCAAATTTTTGTTGGCATGTCCTAGTCATCTATGCCACAACATGGGTTCATTGTCATTTAAAATAAGACATTTGACTTGGATATCATTTAAATCTACCAAATATATATTTTCATATCTTTTTTCAAGTACTACAACTGAATTTGAACTATCTAATATTGACCATGTATGAGATTCAAATACAACTTTGTAACCATTATCACAAAATTGACTTACATTTAAAAGATTGTGTTTTAATCCTTTTACTAGTAAAACATTTAAAATTGTAATAGGGAGAGGTTGGCTAATTTTACCAATTCCAACCACTCTACTTTTTCCATTATCCCCAAAGGTAACTGTTCCTCCATTTTTAGCTTTTAGTTCTATGAACAGCTTCCTTTCTCCTATCATGTGTCTTAAGCAACCACTATCAATATACCACTTGCTATTCTCTGTGGCTCTCAACCACACCTGTAGTAATAAATTAAGCTATAACTTTTCGTACCCATTTAGGAATGGCTCCAGGTGGGTTAGTAGCAAAATATTTTGGCACCCATTATTTTTTAAATGCTACTAATCTATTTTTCAGATATATAGTTGCATTTATAACTTTAGCAATTATTTTAGGAATCCAAATCATATTCTATTTGAGTTCTTATTTTCTTTTATCATTTTTCTTTCTTCCTATATATTTCTTTTTTTAAGTTTAAATAAGGTAGTAGTTAAGATTCTTCTAAAAACATGATTTTCTACTTTGATTTCTCAAGTTTTATATTTATATTTTGATTAATTTTGAGCAATGTATTCTCTAATGTTCACATGAGTATCGAATGCTCCAAAGCAGCATCTTTGATTCCTCTGAAGTGGCGAGTGAATAGTCAATGTGTTAGAGAAATGATTTTGGATGCACCGAAGAACTAACTTTAGTTTCTTCGAAGTGCAGAAGTCCTTTTTATTTGTGATAGTTCTTTAAAGATAGGAGTTTGGATTCTCTAAACCTTTCATGCTTCAGAAAGAGTGACTCCGAAGTAAGGTTTGACAACTCTAAAATTTACTTGCTAACTTTGAAGTATGTTTGTTGACTCCTAAGTGTATCTTGATGATTCTGAAGCATATCTTCATGATTCTGAAGTGTGTCTAATTAACTCCAAAGTGTGTTTGATGAACTATGAAGTATGTCTGACTAACTCCAAAGTATGCTTGAAGACTCTGAAGCATATCTTGTTGACTCTGAAAGTGTCTTAAAGACTCCAAAATAGACTTGATGATTCTTAAGTATATCATGACAACTCTGAAGGCTTTCCTGTTGATTCTGAAGCATACCATGACAACTCTGAAGGCTTTTTTATTAACTCCGAAGCTTTCTTGTTGACTCTGAAGCATATCTTGGCTGACTCTAAAGTGTGACTTTGTGCTCTGAAGGGATAAACTTTGACTCCGAAGTGTCCTTGAACACTTTAAGATTTCTATTTTCTTATTTTAAGTATATATATAATTTATATACTTATTTTTTATGAGCATTTACTTGGTTTCTTCTTTTGATCATCATGAAGATTATTCTCAAATTAAGTATGGGATAATCTTGCTACAATATGCTTGAGAATAAATTATTAGTACTTTAATGTTTCACTCATGTCTTTCCTCATCATCAAAACATTCTTGATTAAGAATGTTCATCATCAAAATCAAGCTGTTTAAAATAGTATGTTCAACAAGCTCCACGATCAAAGACAACGTTAGATAAAGATGGACCATCCACAAATGAGGTAAATGATGAACGTAATACTTCTTATCCCAAAGATTGGAAGTTCATGTATGCTCATCCAAAAAACTAGATAATTGGTGATGTGTATGATAGAGTTAAGACTAGATCTACTTATCACAAAATATGTAGTAATTTTGCCTTTATTTCTCAACTAGAGCTAACTTGCATAGAATAAGCATTTGAAGATGAGAATTGAATTTTAGCTATGCAAGAAGAATTGAACTAGTTTAAAAGAAATAAAGTGTGGACTCTTGTTCCAAGACTAAACCATCAATCTATTATAGGGTCTTTAGGAACAAACTTGATGAATCAGGAATTATAGTAAAAATTAAGGTAAGATTAGTAGCAAAAGGGTATTGTCAAAAAGAAGGAATTAATTTTGAAAAATCATATGCCCCTGTTTCTAAGAAAGAGGCCATTAAAATGTTGTTAGCTTTTGCATTCTATGTGAATGTCAAGTTATACTAGATGGATGTCAAAAGTGCATTCTTGAATGGTTTCATGAATGGAGAGGTCTATATGGAACAACTCCCTAGGTTAAAGACCCTCATGATCCAAACTATTGAGTCTGAGGATCTAGTTTTGATGAATAACAAAACTTATTAATGACTTGATTTAAGCTAACAATAGTGTTGCTAAGATTTCTAGTTTCAAAGAAGCTTTAGAGTTGAAAAAGAGAGCTTCAAAATTGAAGGAGAAAGCTTCGAAGATGAAGGAGGGAGCTTCAGAGGCAAGGATAGAAGCTTCAGATGCAAGGAAGGAAGCTTCAGAGAAAGAAGAAAGCTTTAGAGGTGTAGAAAGAGTCGTTGGGCAGAAACAACTCTTAAGAGACTTTAGAGCATCTGAAGTGATGACTTCGGATGATCCAGAATATATGCATTGGGACGTCAGAAGCTTCAGAGGCGTGGGTCACTTACTTTAAAGGGATTGACGCCACACGCACTCATGATTCTAATGAACCTCAACCTTCGGAAGCTCCGAAAGTAACTTTGGAGGCTCCAAAGCAGCGCGACGAGATAGTGCCGCGTAGCTTTTAATGAGGCATTTTCAACAATTAGAAAATTAGGGAAGCAATGGCTAGTTTGAATCTTGAACTTATAAATAGAAGTTCCAAAGAAGAGAAACAGACTTTTGAGAATATTAAAGATGAATCAAACACAAGAACTTAAAGTCCCAGAAGTGCATTCTCTCCAATAGGCTACAATGAACACAAAACTTCAAGTTACATCTTTACACCTCATAGGAGATAAAAAAAGCACCGTAAGCTTAATGTTTTATCTTTATTATTTGACCTTAAACTATGTGTACATCTAGGCCTAGTTAGAAGCATTTACTTGTATGTCTATACTTGTAAAGGTTGAGTTGCTGATTAGCTCTTAAGAAACTAGAGTGTGTGAAAACCAATGGTTGTAGAGTTTCAGAGTTAGCTGTAAAACTAAGGAAGGTTGTGATTCCATGAGTTATAGTGGAACATAAGGTTGGAAAAACCTTGCAGAGGGGAGTAGGTACTAAGAGAGGGCCCAAACCACTATAATCTTTATGTCTTCATTGTTGTGTGCTTGTGAGTTCCACTACATTTATTTTCTGCTCTTGCACAATCATTTTTGTTTTCCTATACCTTTAGGATTCTAGATTTTCCATACAACCAATGTAACATAGGTAGGGTTAGGGGACCAACAATTGGTATCAAGGCAGGGCACTAATATTAGGATTCACATTTTTATCTCTACCTCAGTGTAATTCTGTATGGCAAACAATTTTGGTGGAATCTAGAAGGGTCAATCAACCATCAAACCTCCATATTTTGATGGCAAGAATTATAGCTATTGAAAAATGAAGATGAAGAATTTTATGATTGCCAATAGTTATAATTGTGGAAAATTGTAGAAGAAGGGATGATACTTTCCACATCAAAGGAGAGTAAATGGACTAACCAGGACATTAGAGCAGTTTAGTTAAATGCCAAAGCCAAGAATGATCTATATTGTGCTCTCTATGTGTGAATTTGAGAAGATATCCTTATATGAAACTACAAAGGAAATCTGGAACCATTTGCAAGCAGTGTATGAGGGGACAAGCTAAGTTGGTGAAGCTAGAATTACTTTGCTTGTTCAAGAATATGAAGCATTCTGCATTTTTAGGGATGAGTCTATATTTGATATGTTTTCTAAATTTATGAGACTCACTAATAACCTAAAAATTTTAGGCCATGAGATTTCTTATTTATAGCAAGTTAACAAGATTTTAAGGTCTCTCCTAGTGAATTGGATGCCAAAAATTATAGCAATTGAAGATGCCAAAGATTTGAACAAGCTCTCAATTACAGAACTCATGGGATCTTTGATGACCCATGAAGTATGGAAGAATGAGAAAGAAGGAAAGAAGACAAAGATAGTGTATAGCAATGGAAATGCAAATTCTTCATGTAGTGAGGGGGAAGATGATGATATAGAATTTGTAAAAACCCTCTCAAGGAAAATTAGGAGTCTATTGAAGAAGAAGAAAAAGAAGAAGATTGTAAATTTAGTAGAACAATGTTCACATGAAGAAGATGAGGAAACAAATGTCAATGAAAATGTAGAAGAAGAGGTTCATTTATGTATAACTACAATCCAATTGTAGCCTTAATAGGAGAAGAAGCAGCTCCTTAATTGTGGTAAATGGAAACATAAATCTATTTGAGGCAACTAGGTAGGTGAAAGTATTATATTTCCTATCCTTAATTCTTTGCATTCATTTTATTTCACTTTAGCCTTCATCACTTTATCTCTCATAAGAGAACCATCTTGCATGTAAGTATGCAAGAAGAGACAAACAGATAATCATCTGTTGCTTGAACCAAATTAAATTAACCTTAATGTCATTATAGTCCTAAGGCATAAGTAAAGCCTATTTGAGAAATGTCATAGTTTAAGGCCAGGAATAGGTATTCTAATCCTAGTCAGACCTTCTATAATCACTATTATGAGTCTATTTACTTCTTCGGTTTGAATGTGAGAAATAAAGCTATTAGATTATGCATAATAAGGGGAGCTTGGAAAATGAAGTTTAGGGTCATGGATTACAATAGCAGTAGAAGGAGAACAAGTTTAGTCCCTCACACCAATGTTTTATGGTAATCCCCCCTCCCCTAGACCTTTTTGATTATGATAAAAAGGGGAAGATTGTTGAGACTTGCTGCATTAGAGGGAAAATGATATAAAGAGGGGAAGAAGAAGAAACTGAAGTTATTGAAAATATGGACCAATCTTAGCATAATGAGCCAAAACGAATCTGACTTCCTTATGCTTATTGTATCAGTTATTTAGGGGGAGTTCTCATCAGTTCACTAGCACCATTTTTATAATGCAAGTCATGAAGTTTTGTCATCATCAAAAAGGGGGAGAATGTTGAGTATGAGATCTAGTTTTGATGATTAACAAAACTTGTTAATGACTTGATTTAAGCTAACAATAGTGTTGCTAAGATTTCTAGTTTCGGATAAGCTTCAGAGTTGAAAAGGGAGCTTCGGACTTGAAGAAGGAAGCTTCAAAGTTGAAGGAGAGAGCTTTGAAGGCAAGGACAGAAGCTTTGGAGGCAAGAAGGAAGCTTTAGAGGTGCAAAAAGAGCTACTGGTAGAAATAATGCTTAAGGGAGTTCAGAGCATTTGAAGTGATGACTTTGTATGATCTGAAAATATGTGTTGGGACATCAGAAGCTTTGGAGGCATGGGTCACTTACTTTAGTGGGACCAAAGCCACGCGCGCTCACAACTCTAACAAACCCCTACCTTCTGAGGCTCTGAAGCAGCACGACAAGACAGCACTGTGTTGTTTTTAATGATGCATTTTCAATGGTCAAAAATTGGGGAAGCAATGACTAGTTTGAATATGGAACTTGTAAATAGAAGTTCCAAAGAAGAGAAAAAAACTTTTGAGAAGATTAAACACAAAAGAAACACAAGAACTCAAAGTCCTAGAAGTGCATTCTCTCCAATAGGCTTTAATGAACACAAAACTTCAAGTTATATCTTTACATGTCAGAGGAGATCAGAAAGCACTATAAACTTAATATCTTATCTTTATTATTTGAGCTTAAACTATATGTAGATCTAGTCCTAGTTAGAGGCATTTACTTGTACATCCATACCTGTAAAGGTTGAGTTGCTAGTTAGCTCTTGAGAAACTATATTGTATGAGTTATTTGTTAGCTCATGAAAATCAACAATTGTAGAGTTTCTAGCGAGCTCGTAAAACTAGTATAGAGTTTTTGGTTAGCTCATAAAACTAAGGAAGGTTATGATACCATGGGTTATAGTAGAACCCAAGGATGGGGAAACCTTGAATAGTGGAGTAGGTGCCAAGAGAGGGCCCGAACCACTATAATCCTTGTGTCTTTATTATTGTATGCTCATGAGTTCCACTACATTTATTTTCTGCTCTTACACAATCTTTTTTATTTTCTCATAAATTTAGGATTCTAAATTTGCCATACAACTTGCACAACATAGGCAAGGTCAGGGGACCAACACAAACCATGTCTTTAAACTTAAGAAATCCCTATATGGTTTGAAGAAGACTCCTAGAGCTTGATATGAGAAGCTAAGTAGATTTTTAATTAAGAAAGGTTTCTCAAAGGGTAAAGTAGATACCACACTCTTCATTAAGCATGACATAAATGATATATTGATAGTTCAGATTTATGTTGATGACATTATTTTTGGAGCAACTATTGAAAAATTATCTCAAGAGTTTTCTAAGATTATATAGGGTGAATTCAAAATGAGCTTAATGGGAGAGCTGAACTTCTTTCTAGGACTGCAAGTCAAGTAGATGAAAGAAGGGATCATCATCCATCAAGCTAAGTATACAAAAGAACTACTGAAGAAATTCAACTTAGAAGATGAAAAGCGCTATGGAACTTAAATAAGTACATCAATTAAGATGGACAAAGATGAGAAAGATAATTCTATTTTTCAAAAATTATATAGAAGCATGAGAGGATCTCTACTGTATTTGACTGCCATTAGACCAAATATCATGTTTAATATCTGTATGTGTACTAGATTCTAATTAGATCCTAAAGAATTACATCTTATTACTGTCAAAAGGATCATTAGATACCTTTTAGACACTCCAAACCTCTGTTTGTGGATCCAAAAGGTTCAAATTTTGAGGTAATTAGGTATTTGGATGCTGATTTTGCTTGTTATAAAGTAGATAAGAAGAGTACCTTAAGATCTGGTCAGTTTCTAGGAAGCATAATCATATCATAGTTCTTTAAGAAACAGACATCAGTTGTATTATCAACTGCTGAAACTAAGTATATAGTTGCAAGTGTTAAGTCTAACCCCTTTACTAAACTGGATTTTGATGACAAATGATATTAAACAAATTAGTTTTGATAATAAACAAACAAATGAGTGAGGAATTAAGATACTAACAAATTAATTTCCAAGTGTTATAGTATTAATATCAAAACAGATTAAGAAAAGTAATAAAGGAATGCTCAAACAAAAAGACGTTCAAAAGTCACTTCAGAACTTGCTTAGAGGCTTGCCATGAAAAATGAAAAGTTAAGAAGAAATTAGAAGTCAATCAAAAGTAACATAGAAATGTCTCAGAAATAAAATGTGTAACTCAGAATCACTCAGAAGACGCTCAGAAGTAAGTCAAAAGCAACACAATGATTCACAGAAGCATGTCAGAAGCAATACAACGCTGCACATAAACAATTTAGGACTATCTTATTACACAAAAGAAAGCAAAACATTATCACACTACTCAGAAGTAATGTAGAAGCATCATAATGCTACTCAGAAACAATAAAGAATTTAATTATGCTGCGCAGCAGCATCATAGAACCCCATGGGATTACTCAAAAGCAATACAGAAAACATTCAGTCACACATAACCAAGACAAAATGAACTTTGATCACACATAAGCAACCTAGAAGATAAGCCAAGTGATTAGAATTATATCAGAAGAATTTTTGGAGTAACAGAAGTAATGCAAAAGCAAAATAGCATTACGCAGAAATAATGCAAAACCTGTCATGGTACATAGAAGCAATGCAAAAATCATGCAAAATCAAGTCAGAAGAAATATCAGAGACATGTTCAATTCAACATGATTAAACAAAGATATACAGAAGTAAAGACTAAGTTTCATAAGTGAACTAGAAGATACTCAAAATTTCTTTAAAAGACTCAAAGATGACCATTAAAGAATAAGACAACGGACAAAAATTCTGAAGAGGATACTGCCAAAAATTTACTAACCACAAAATTTCCACAAAACCACTTCAGAAATTCTATTGAAGTATAAATCGAAGCACAAGTTTTGAGGAGGCACTCAGAATTTCTGAACTCTGACCAGTTGCAAAGTCATCACCAAACCTACCTAACTAGTTTAAAAATGGTGCTAAAGATTGCAATGGCTAAAATTTCAAATCCTATAAAAAGAGGATTAAAACAATATCAAAAATAACAGAGAGATTACACTAAAAATTATTTTGTTGATTAAGAGAAGAGCCTTACCAACTTTCCATCATTCAACTCCAGCTACTACTTCACTACTAAAAGCATTCAAAATCCTCAACATCAGATCTACATCAACTTCAAAAGGAGTTTGAATCTGATCTCATTGCTTACTTTGTTCTTTTAATTAAGTTTTAACTTTCGTACATGTTAGCCTAAATAAGAGGTATTATTATTGTACATTCAATCTAAAAGATGAAGAGTTAGTTGGTAAGCTTTGTGAAAGTAACTGTTTGTAAAAGTTTCTAGTTAGCTTTGAAAAACCAGTAAGTTAATTGATAAGCTTGAAAAATCGATGAGTAAGAGTTTCTGGTGAACTTTAAAAATCAATAAGTTATTAGTGAGCTTGTAAAACCAATAAGTGTTATAGTGGAACCTGAGTTTAGTGAAGAAGACTGATTCAAAGAAGTGGAGTAGGAACCCAGGAAGGGTCAAACCACTATAAAAAAAAATACTATGTATGTGTTGTATGTTATTATCTCTTTCATTTTAAGCACATATAGTCATTTATTGGCCAAAAGTTTTAGAGGCTCAATTCACTCCCCCTCTTGAGCTACCATTCAATTAGGGATCAATAAGTGGTATCAGAGCAGGCTTCACCAAGTTAATTTTTTAAATACTAGTACATTAACTTGTGAAAAGATTCAAATGGCCAGTATGTTCTACAACACATCCACTGAAGGGCAATCCACTTCCAGACCTTCATTTTTTATGGAACCACTTATGGATATTGGAAGATAAGAATGCAAAACTTCTTAACTGCCATAGATTACTAATTATGGCTCATAGTTAAGAATGAAAAGAATGTCACAAACACAGAAGATAAATATCTGCCAGAAGATATTCAAACGGCAAAACATGATACTAATGTAAAGAATGTCTCTACTTTGCACTATCTTCATTTGAATTTGAAAAGATTTCTTCATGTGACTCAGCTAAGGAAATCTCTGATAAATTTCAGGTAGCACATAAAGGTACAAATCAGGTAAAAGTGGTGTGCTATTGTAGGCAACCAAATTTAGAATCTTACTCCAATTAAATTACGTATAGTATTGTGAATAAGGGTCAATCTCATGAGGAGTGTCTAGCTTAGTTTTATGCAATGTGAAAAGAAAAGGGGGGGTTTTGAATGTAATGAAAAAAGTGTTATAAAAGAAATCTATTAGAGGAAAAAACCTTGGTTCAAGTCAACATCCACCATTAAAATCTCATAACTGATCATTGATGCAATTATAAATCAAATCATATTTTGAATATTCACCATTAGAATTATTTTTCCTATCTCATCCTTCAACATAGTTAATTAGAAACTAGCATTCTAATTTACCCTAACTACTAAACAACCCAAGATCAGCGCTAAAGGTTTAATTTAATAACAACCTTAAGATTTATAGAGATTGATGAAGCTAAAAAACACAAATACACATGGTTGTATTTAATTTAGTTAAATATTCTTTCTAAGATTTAATAACCACAACAGCCGCAAATTATTAAACCCTAGTTGCTTCGCAAATTAGAAGGATCAAACAATTACAGATTTGATATCTAATCTAGCAATAGATTGCAATGAATAATAAACTAGTAGGCCTCCTAGAAATTAAGCATAACAATCATAATCATGAACAAAGAAAAACATTCAACACTCAAAGTATAAATTGAATAATTAAAACAAATTAGATCTCACAATATGTTGATTTTGAGGCTTCTATCTCCTTAAACCAATAATAAAAGTTTATCCATGCAGGGCCACAAAATTATAAAAAAAAAATAAAATAGAAAAGAGATAAGAGAGAAGATTCTCTATTGAAAGCTACCAAGAAGTCCTCTCCAAACCTATCAAAAGAACCCTAAAAAATCATAGAAAATTGCTATTTATACAGAATCAAAAATATATAGCACAGTATTGCAACTTTTGAAAAGTGGAAACAAAGTTGGGCACCATCAGTGCCACCTTGTTATCTGTTGGGGTGGTGGTGTGAAGTGGGTTGGCATCGGCGGCACCGGCCTGCTGCCTCCGATCACTTTACTCCTTGTTGCTTCTCCTCGGCCGCCTACCTCCGATCACTTTACTCCTTATTGCTTCTCCTCTACACTTTATCTTCACTTTGGCATTGTTCCTATATTTTCCTTTGATATAATCCTTATCTCTCAAAACTCCAAACACAAAAGCTATAGAACTTTTTCTTGTGTTTTCAAAACATCTTTATTCATCTCAATCGGAGGTTGGATGAGAGAGTTATGCTCAAAATAGAAGTGATGCTGAAGTTGTCCAAAATCCTTCAATTGACTTCTTTTTGCACTTTGCCACTTCGATTATCTCCTAAATCAGAATATAGGAATAATGAGTGTATATAGAGTCAAACAAGTATAAAATGCTAAGTATTAAGGGAATAAAATATGACATTTTGCATTCTCATCAAAAAGAAACTAAAACAAATATTCTAGTGTAGGAATATAAAGCCTTTTCCATGAAAGAATCAGAAAATATCTCTGAAATATTTGGAAGGTTTCAAAAAATCACCAATGGACTAAAAATCTTAGGAGAGAAATATGAAGAACCCAAGTTAGTTAAGAAAATTTTTAAATTTCTATTTAGATTTTGGATGCCTAAAGTAACTGCTATACAGGAAGCAAAGGATCTGAGTAAAATAAAAGTAGAAGAACTCGTGGGATCATTTATGACCCATGAAGTATTAATGAAATAAAAAGTACCAGGTAAATTCAAAGGCAAGAAGATTGCTCTATAAGTTGAATCAGAAAATGAAGAATCTTTAGAAAAAGCTTCAGCAAGTGAAGATGATGAGGAAATGATAATGATAACCAGAAGATTTAGAAATATGATCAGAAAGAAGAAATTTGAAAATAACTTCAAAAGCAATAACAAGAGCAAGGAAAAGAAGAAGGAGATTCCAATATGTTACAGCTGTAACAAATCTAGACACGTGAGATTTGAATATCCAGAAGTAGATAAAAGGCGAGGAGACAAAAAAAATGTATAATTCTTATTTTGATAAAAAGAAGACTTCTAACAATAGGAAATTTGAAAAAAAGAAGAAAGCAATGGCTACATGGAAAATGCTGGAAAATGTGATACAAGAAAGTTCAAGTGAAATAGAAGAAGAAAATGAAGCTCAATTCAATTCACTCAGCTCCAAAGAAAGAAATCAGGAGGAGCATCATATAGGAATGAGCTTCATGGCTATTCATGAAGATGAGGTAAATTCAGATTTAGAAGAATTGTTAGATGTATTATATTTAGACTTTAAAACTTTAAAAGCTAAACATAAAAAAACAAAAAGAGAATTAGAAAAGACAATCCATGAATGCTCTAAGTTAAAACAAGAAAATACTCAATTTAAAACTTACATTAACATAGTACTTGAACAAACAAAAGCAGAAAATCATGCTCTTAGAAAAAATTTAATTTCTACATTATTTAAACTAAAGACAAAGAAGAAAAATAGAGAAAACCATAGAAAGAAAATTAGCAATCTTGGAAGAAGATTAGAACCAAAAAAAAACTAACTTTGCATACCAAAAACTATTGCTGACATAATGAATACATCGATATCAATAGACAATTATTTAGTAGCATCTAAAAAGTAATGGGTACCAAAATATTCTATTACTAACCCACCTAGACCCATTCCTAAATGGGTACAAAAAATTATAGCATGACTTTATTGTTATAGGTGTGCTTAAGAGCCACAAGAACTAGCAGATGGCATACTGATAGTGTTTGCTAAAGACACATGATAGGAGAGAAGGAGTTATTTACAGAATTAAACTAATCTTACTATTTCAAATGTTTTACTAGTAGAAGGATTAAAACACAATCTGTTAAGCACTAGTCAATTTTGTGATAATGGATATAGGTTTGTGTTTGAATCTCATATATATTCTATAATAGATAGTTCAAATTCAGTTGTAGTACTTAGTAAAAGATGTGGAAATGTATATTTAGTAGATTTAAGTGATATCCAAGTAAAATATCTTATTACAAATAATGAAGAGTCCTTGTTGTGGCATAAAAGACTGGGACATGCCAACAAATTCATGATTGAAAAACTACACCACAAAGATCTTGTAGTTGGTTTACCCAAACTGAAATTTGACCAAAATGAATTACGTGATAATTGCTTAAAAGGAATGCAAGTTAAAGAATCATTCAAATCAAAGAAATAAGTTTATACAACTAAACCACTTCAATTACTACACATGGATCTTATTGGACCAACAAGAATTAGAAGTCTTGAAAGGAAACATTATGTATATGTCATTGCGCATAACTATTCTAGATTAACCTAGATAATGCCTTTTGCTTCTAAAGATGAGAATTTTTCATTCTTTGAAACATTTACCAAATGTGTACAGAATGAATAAAATTCTCATATAATAACCATAAGAAGTGATCGTGGTGGAGAATTTGAAAACCAGAAATTTATTGCTTTTCGTGAAAGTAATAGAATTTTACATACCTTTTCTACACCAAGAACACCTCATCAAAATAAAGTAGATAAAAGGAAAAATAGATCTTTGCAAGATATGGAAAGAAAAATGTTGTGTGAATATGAATTACCTCAATAATTTTGAGCTGAAGCATTAAATATTTCATGATACATTATAAATAGAATTTATACCAGATTCATACTCAATAAAACTCCATATAAATTATATTATGACAGAAAACCTAACATCTCTCATTTTCACACTTTTAGTTACAAATGTTTTATTCGTAACAATGGAAAAGAAAACCATGGGAAATTTCATAAAAAATTTGATAAAAGCATTTTCCTTGATTATTCCATTATTAGTAAAGCATTTATAGTTTACAATCTGAAAAATAAAACTATAGAGATGTCTATTCATGTAAAATTTGATGAAAGTACTAACCCCTGTAAAAAGATAAGCAATTTTGATGATGAGACAGAAGAACTTACAACTTCTGTGGAGAGAATAAAAATACAAGATGAAGATAAAGATTCTTCATAAACAAAAACACACAAAGATGAAGAAGAACCAAATGATAGACCATCCATCAATGAGGTAAATAATGAAAGGAACAATACTCTTCAAAAAGATTGGAGATTCATGCATGATTATTCTAAATACCAAGTAATTGGTGATATTTATGATAAGGTAAGAACCAGATCTTCATATCATCAAATATGTAGTAACTTTGCTTTTATTTCCCAATTAAAACCAACTTGCATAGATCAAGCCTTAGAAGATGAAAACTGGATTATAGTCATGCAAGAAGAATTGAATTAGTTCAAACGTAATAATGTATGGACACTTATTCCAAGACCCAATTATCAATCCGTCATAGGAACCAAATGGGTTTTTAGGAACAAATTGGATGAATCTAGTGTAGTGATAAGAAATAAAACAAGACTTGTAGCAAAAGGATACTGTCAAGAGAAAGGAATAGACTTTGAAGAATAATATGCTCCTGTTGCCAAAATTGAAGCTATTAGAATGCTATTAGCATTTGCTTCTTTCATGAATTTTAAACTTTATCAAATGGATGTTAAAAGTGCATTTCTAAATGGTTTTATAAATGAAAAAGTTTATGTAAAATAACATCCTAGGTTTGAAAATCCTTATGATTCAAACTGTCTTTAAACTCAAAAAAGCTCCTAGAGCATGGTATGAAAGATTAAGTAAATTCTTAATAGAAAAAATATAATATCCTAATTCTTCAAATTTAAGTGGATGATATTATATTTAGTGCAACTAATGATAAATTATGTGAAGACTTTTCTAAAGTAATGCAGGGAGAGTTTGAGATGAGTTTAATGAGTGAGATGAACTTCTTTTTGGGACTTCAAGTAAAATAGATGAAGGAAGGAATCTTTATTCACCAATCAAAATACACTAAAGAACTACTCAAGAAATTTGAGTTGAAAGAAGGAAAGCCATTAGCCACATCAATGAGCACAGCCATCAAAATGGATAAGGATGAAAAAGGTAAATCTATCTATCATAAATTATATAGAAGCATAATAGCTCTTTTAAATTTAACTACAAGTAGACTATATATTATGTTTAGTATATGCGTTTGTGCATGATTTCAATCTAATCCTAAAGAATCACATCTAATTGTTGTTAAGAGAATATTTAGATACCTTTTAGATACTCCAAATCTTGGACTATGGTATCCAAAAGGTTCAAACTTTAAATTAATAGGGTATTCTGACTTAGATTTTGTTAGATACAAAATAGACAGAAAAAGTATCTCTGGAACATGTCAATTTCTTGAAAGCATGATCATCTCACGGTTTTTAAAGAAGCAAACTTTTGTAGCTTTATCAACTACTAAAGGAAAATATGTAGCTATAGGTAGTTGTTGTGCACAAATTTTATGGATGAAACATCAATCGAATGATTATGAATTGAAATATGTTGATACTCCTATTAAATGTGAAAATACTTGTGCAATAAATCTGATTACGAATCCAACACTACATTCAAGAACTAAAAACATAGAGGTCAGACGTTACTTCATTAGAGACCATGTGCAAAACCATGACATTTGCTTATAATATGTATCAACCAAAAATCAGCTAGCAGATATTTTTACAAACCTCTTCCAAAAGATAGATTCTGTAAAATTAGAAGAGAACTCAGTGTAATAGATCCATGCACATAAAATACATATTTAATCCTAATGTTTAAATGCAAAAAATATTCATAAAAATTAAATAAATTGATCTAGAAGTATGTCAGAAATATACCAAAAATTTTGTTACATCACTCAAAAGTATGCTAGAAGTAGCACAAAATCTTTGGACCTCTCCTAAAGTGCTTCAAAAGTAGGATGGAAGTTCTATCAAAATACTAAGCGTTCATCAAAAATCCCACAGAAGTTCTGCAACACTACCATAGAACTTCTAAGATTATTAACATAGAAGTTCTATTGAGCTTCTACTCTACACAAACTTTTGCTTCCCGAGAATCACCTATGCGTAAACCCCTTAGAACTTCTAAGGACATTTACTCAGAAGATCTGTGTGATTTCTGTGTCGCACAAAACTTCTGTTACACTAGAACAGAAGCTCCATTCCTTATTAAGACCTAAGCTCAGAAACTCTGCGTCATTTTCTCATAACTCTAAGCTCATCTCTCAGAAAGACGATTCAAAATCCTCCATCATCTACATTTTCCCTCATCAAACTACTTCCATTTCAATTCATTCCAAAGATGTTCACTTCAATAATCTCTAAAAATCCTCTCCTTCAAAGCCGTAAGCCAAAAATTCTACCAGCAGCTACAAATGGCAAGAATGAAGAGGGTTAACAAGCAAGCAGAAATGTCATCTTCAGATTCTAAAGAATGAAGAGAGATGACAGAAGAGGAAACACCAAGAAAAAGAAGAAGAATAGAAGATTACGTTCTTAAGGTAGTCTTCAATAGCAACTCTTTCGCTTATAATTATTTCAGTAAATATTTCAAAGGAAGGAAAATAGTGAAGGGAAGAGTGTTTGATTTAGAGGCATTTGGAAAAAATGGCCTAAATCTTGAAGTAACAAATTAGATTAAGTTCCAAGGATGAGAAAATTTTATGAGTCATAAGGACAAATCTTATACTAGAATGATTCAAGTCCTTACTGCCAATTTCAATTATAACACCAGGAAGTCATGGATAGAAAAGACTGAGATTGATCTATCTTCAGAGAATATAAGAAATATATTCAATATTCCTAAGATAGAATAGCAAGAGATTGATTGGCAATCAGATGGAACAAGGCTATTCTCAGATTTAGCTGGAGTGGAAGTTAAAGAGAATGCAACTTATCTAAATGTTAGCCATTTAAAATTAGATCTTAATTTGGCTCATATATTGATTTACAACAACATATATCCTAAGATAGGAGATACTAATCAGATCTTTGAGAAGGAAGCCAAGATCTTTTGGGCATTAAAGCATAGGAAAAGGTTAGATCTGGATCAAATAATAGCTAATCAATTTTACTTGGTGAACATATCTACGAAGAATTACCTACCTTATGGGATGGTTATGAGCAAGATCATGAAGACAATAAACATTCATCTCTCCAAGGAAGATAGAGAACAATATATGGTAAGAGGAGCAATGAATAAAGATATAGTGAAGAGAATTGGATTCAAACTAACTCCATAAGGTTGGATCTCCCAAAAGGCAAGAAAAGAAGAGCAAATGAAGAGAACAGGAGAAGAAGGAAGAAATAGGCAAGATACTATTGGAAGAAGCAACAAGAGAAGAAGCCACAAAAAGGAATGAAAGAGAGAAATAGAAGAATCAAAAAATATTTTGAGAGAAGGATATGAAACAGCAGCAGCAACGGCCACCACATCTTTCACACCCATCAGATCCCCATCTCCCATAAGACCTACTCATCAACCAACCACACCAACCACTTCAATTCTTATTACACAACCTGTCCTACACAACCTAGAAAATAGACTAACTCATATTGAACACTTTTTCTCTACTCTAGCCCTTCAAATAAATAGAATGGATCATAGGCTTAACACTGCAATGTCATCCATGATCCTAAGAGCTGATAAAATTGATGAATGACTTGACCTATAACTCTAGCAGAGTCATTCAAAGTCAAACTTAACACACCTCATTTCTCTCCACTTCCAACTCATTTCTCCTCACCTCCACATCACTTCTCTCTGGTCAAAACCAACTCTCCCATCATAGTGATGTCTTCCCCCTCACATTCTCCATCTCCTATAATTCTAGAGGTTGCTCAACCTATGAGTTAACCTATTGACATCACTTCTTCCCTTCCTCTAACACAAGATTCTCCTCTAGCACAACCACCATCAATTCCACCTCCATCAGTTCCCACCACTGAAGTCTTTCCAAGCCTACCTAAGGATTACCTTTCCATCCCTCATAGAGCCATTGTTAGACATGGAAAGTATTTCACAGTTCCACTTCATAAAATTCATTTTCTTCCCCCAGGGCCATCCATCTTTTTGAATTAGGATAGATCTTGTTAGATCAGGAGAAGTAATTCTTGAACAGATTGAAGAGATTCCTCCAGAATGTAACACACCTTCAATTTGTCCATAGTGGAGAAGACCTCCTACTCCTCTACAAACTCCACTACAAAGTCCTTCACCTTCTCCTCCAAAGACATTCAATGATAATCCCGATATTCTTCTTCGTGTTGCAAATCCAATCAAGATGACATTTTTTGAGTTTGAGAGTAAATTAAAAATCAATTTTGAAGTTGCTATGATGTTTTTCTCTCAATCCATTATTCTATGTCCTCAAGAACTTCCATTCTCAGAACTTTAGGATCCTAACATTCTCCATAGGATTCAACTTCTTCTTAACCCTCCATTGACTCCAAAGGACCACAAAATTCAAATTCCTTATAAAGAATCAATCCTTCAAAGTTATGTTGAGAAACTTTTTCGCTCACTCCCAACTTCAAAGAAACTCAAAACCACCTTTCCATCTCCATCAGGACCTCTCAACAACATTTACATGACTGAGGAAGAGTTCACATATTACACAAATGCCATTCTTTAGGAAATTGTTGATAATCTTCCTCTTTTATATCCTTAACTCAATGATACATTCATCCAACATATACTTAACATATTCTCAACCAGCCCCTATACCAAAATTAAAAACTTCACCACCAACTTCTACAAAAACCAAAACCCCAGAAAGCATCCTACAATTCCAAAACCAAAACTATCACCAAAATCATCATCTTTTACACCCTCATCTCAGCCATCCTCTTCCAAACCCAAGAGGAAGCCAAGGATTTCACCTCAAAGGAACACAAAAGTTTCTCTCTCCAGAATAACCATATACCACTAAGAGTATAAAGCTAGGATGAATGTAAACACAAAAAACCTCTTGAAGGGGCTTCCTGCAATCTTTCCTGAGTTGCTAGACCTAGAATTTTGAGAGCGCATTGATTTTATCTATGTGTCAAACTATGGACTCATAGCATATGCTCATAAACCTCCTTTAGCAATTCCAAAGGATCCATTTTTCATTCCACCTCCTCCACCAAAAAGACCCAAGTCATCTCCCAAACTACCTAAGCCCTCTTCTACCCTATCATCATCTCAAACCAAGCCTCCACCTCCCCCTCACAGAGATTCCTTCTCTAAGACCTATAAGAGAAAGCCTAAGCCAATCCGCTGATGTGCTGTAGTTACATATTCATTTCTCAATTATTTTTGATTGCTATTTTTTGACTATAGTAATTTCATTTGTAATGTTACTTCATTGTCATTTGCTTACTCTATTGTATCTAAAACAATAATGTATCTTCTTGTTCAAATGTACTTTGCTATATAAATTATGAAATATCATTCTGATGTACAAAGCTTAATCATGATAATGCAATCTCTTACTTATTCCCTTTTACTGTATTTTTTATTATTACAAAAAGGGAGAGAAAAATAGAAGAAAATAAAAAATAATAAAGAATAATTTTTAAAGTATATATTCAAGGGGAGCTTATCCAGGCAAGGGGAGCCCCATTAAGGAATATATTGCATATTCTAAAATTTTTTTATGAAATGTTTTGTCATTATCAAAAAGGGGGAGAATATTAAGTCTAACTCCTTTAATAAGCTTGATTTTGATCATGAATGAAATTAAATAAATTAGTTTTGATGATTAACAAACAAATAAATGAGAAATTAAAGTATTAACAAATTACTTTTCAAGTATTATAGTATTAATAATAAAATAGATTAAGAAAATAATAAAGAAATACTCAAATAAAAAAGACTTTCAAAAGTCACTTCAGAACTTGCTTAGAGGCTTGGCATGAAGCATCAGAATTTAAGAAGAAATTGAAGTCAATCAAATGTAACGCAAAAATGTATCAAAAATAAAATGCGTAACTCAGAATCACTTAGAAGATGTTCAGAAGCAAGTCAAAAGTAACATAACAATGCATAGAAGCAAGTCAGAAGTAATACAATGCTGCACAAAAATAATTCAGAAGGACTATCTTATTACATAGAAGCAAAGCCAAACATTATCACACTACACAGAAGTAATGCAGAAGTGTCACAAAGCTGCTCAAAAATAATAAAAAATTTAATAACGCTGCACAGAAGCATCGCAAAACCCTTTGGCATTACTCAAAAGCAATACAAAAAATGTTCAATCACACAGAACTAAGACAGAAGGAACTTTGATCACACAAAAGCAACCCAAAAGATAAGTCAAGTGATTAGAACCATATCAGAAGAATTTTTGGAGTAACAAAAGTACTACAAAAGCAAAACAACATTATGCAGAAGTAATGCAAAACTTATTATGGTACATAGAAGCAGTGCAGAAATCATGCAGAATCAAGCTAGAAGAAATATCAGAGACATGTTCGATTTAACATGATTAAATGAAGATATACAGAAGTAAAGACTAAGTTTCATAAGTGAAACAGAAGATACTCAGAAGTTCTTTAGAAGACTCAAAGATGATCATTGAAGAATAAGACAATGAACAAAAATTCTGAAGAGGATACTGCCAAAAATTTACTAACCATAGAAGTTCTACAGAACCACTTCAGAAATTCTGTTGAAATATAAATCAATGCATAGAACTTCTGATGATGCACTTAGAATTTTTAAACTCTGACCAATTGCAAAAGTCATCACCAAACCTGCCTAACTAGTTTGAAAATAATGTCAAAGATTGAAATGGCTAAAATTTCAAATCCTATATAAAGAGGATTAAAATGATATAAAAAATAACGGAGAGATTACACTAAAAATTATTTTGTTGATTAAGAGAAGAGTATTCACAACTTTCCATCATTTAACTCCAGCTACTACGTCACTGCCAAAGCATTCAGAATCCTCAACATTAGATCTATATTAACTTCAAAAAAAGTTTGAATCTGATCTCATAGCTTATTTTGTTCTTTCAATTAAGTTTTAGCTTTCGTATATGTTAGCCTAAATAAAAGGCATCATTACTGTACATTCATTCTAAAAGACTAAGAATTAGTTGGTAAGCTTTGTGAAACCAACTATTTGTAAAAGTTTCTAGATAGCTTTAAAAAACTAGTAAATTAGTTGGTAAGCTTGAAAAACCAATGTGTAAGAGTTTCTGGTGAATTTGGAAAACCAGTAAGTTGTTGGTGAGCTTGTTGATGAGCCAGAAATAGATGGTTCACAATCAGTCCCTGGCGATGATGCCAAAAACGTGATGGTTGGCCAAAGACTTCTCGATGGCTCAGGTTTTAAATAACCTCGCAAGTGCACGGTCGATGTGTAGTCTAGT
>JAYJMB010075563.1:7751-20021 GCA_036873735.1 Pouteria campechiana
CACTAGAAAATTCGCTTCTGGCCATGGGAACGTGCCGTTTTCAAAAGCGCGTGGACCCCACCTCGTTTGTTCGCTTCCTTTCTTGCAGGCTGCCAGGCAAACTAGTGACCGAGAACGACGGCTTCGGCTTTGTAACGGATGGTTTTCGGCTATTTTCACACCGGCCCCGTAGTTTATTGATATTTATGTTTATTCCTCCCGTTTATTGATATTTATCCGGGAAGGAAAATATGTAAATCGGTAAACTTCAAGTCTCAAGGGCGAAAAATGCACATAAACGCTCCCAACACGGTGGCGTCGAAGACGGTAAGATGGAAGCAATTACTTGAGAACGGAACGTGCTTCTTTCCAGTTAACATGAGCACAGCATGTACAATTTCCGGGTGTGTGCGCATCGAGCAACGGGATTCAGCAGAGTATCATGTAATTAATTCTACCGCGTTTCTCGATCAATGGTGCAGAAATTTGTAAACGTGGAAGCAGTCCGCTCTTTAGCAGAAAACCTAAAAATACAAACGATTTACCTTCGAAAGAGGATATTCGAAGCGTCGGATTATGAAACGCAACTCCGAAAAAAAAAAAAAGAAAAAAGAAAAACGAAGGTTTAAAAATGAAAATATGCATAAATTGATGCCCTGCAATTCCTTTCTGGCGCCTAGATTGATTCCATGGCTAGCTCAGGCCGTATATAGTCATCTGAATAGCGATAGACAAGATTTTCAAAGAAAATCCGAAGAAAATTGCGGGTCGCGGCTATTCCACTCGCATTCCTCGTGGGTTGGAATGAGTCAAATGCGTGGAAAAATTAGGATGCTTGATGCTTCGGTGATGGGTGCTCGGCATTGCGAATATGTCCTTCCACCAATAAAGGGAAAACATAGCGGGTCCACAAACGAAGCTGAATTTGGCCGTATGGTTGGTACAATCAGGGCTCGTTTAAAATATCCACTGTCAATTGCCAATGTCCATGTGCGCCTTACGCGGGCTGACAACCCGATGGTGGTGATCATCGGACGCGCGTTACTTGACGACGGGTTCAATGCTATTCAATCCGCCTCGACTGATGGGAACTGGGCTTGCTGCCGGCACGCCAACATGCTCCTTTGCCGACACCGCCTGGATTTGAGCTGGACAGCCGGAAATTACACCCGTACCCCAAAGTTCCATTTGATCGCGTGCTCGGCCTTCTCATTTTCATGCTTTTGCGCACGTGCCACTACTGTCGTGAGAGTCCACGTCCCTTTTTTTCCCTCGTCATTCTGTTAATTTTTCACTAGGGTGCCTTTGGAAATGGAAGAAAGATGTAAGAAAAAAATATAAAAAATAAGAAAAGAAGAAAACTATAAGCTATGATAGAATTAATAACTAAAAATAAAGTAAATAAAGATAAAATAAGTATACTTTTTGTATTCTCATAGAGATTATAATGATTGAAAGTATGATTAATAATGAAAAAAAGTAACTCTTCCTACTAGTTAGGATGTTAAATTATATTAAAATGGATAAAAAAGATAGAAAATTTTTCTTTTTTAATTTTCCAAACAAAAAACTTTTTTGCCATTTTTTCATATGTTTTAATGTAATGTAATATTTCAACTAACTAGCAATCATATTTTTTATTATAATCTATATTTTTAATTATTACCATTCAATTTTTATATAAAAACTCATTTATTTTAATTTTTATTATCACTCTAATCACATCACAACATTTTTGTCACACCATGAGTTATTAGTGGGGTTTTTGGAATGTTTTGATCTCTTGGAGCTATTTGATTATCGCAAAGAAAGATTTGATTTCAAGAATTTTAAGAAAATGTTATTTTTTAAAATATGATGTGACATATTTATGGTAATAAATTTTTTATTATTTATATTTTTAATTATTATCATTGATTTATTTTAATTTTATTCATTTTATCATTTACATTTTTTGTATTCCCTTTCTACATCCCCCCCACCCCCCACCTAATTAGGTCACTTATTTGGACAAAATGTTTTAACTTTATTTACTTTGTCAATATCATTAACATTATTATATAGTTTCACTTCTAATTCCTTTCCTCCCAATCAAATGCCTCATGGTGAAAAATGAATTTGGTTTAGAAAATATATGCATAAAAAGTTTAAAAATAAAGATAGTGACATCAGCATATTACTTGGTAGTAAAACTTCCTACCTCTAGTGAAGTAGGCATGGCTAGAGGTGACCAAAAAACCTTACGAGAGTGCTATAAAAGCTTCATAAAGGAGAATGCTCTACAAAAAAAAACCTTTAGGGAGTGCTATAAAAGCTTCATAAAGAAGAATACAAAAAACCTTGAGGGAGTACTATGAAAGCTTCCTAAAGGTGAATGCTCTAAGTAACATGCAGATTGATACCTTAGATATACATGACAAGTAAACAAATCAATTGTAGCAAACCTACTGAGCTACTGCTAATGGTTTCGCTTTTCCAAAATAATCTTGAGAAAATGATTCAAATCAGATTTGTATTGGAGCCACCTCTCCAATAAGAACTAAGGGCACTCTTAAAGAAAAATTTAGATATTTTCACATAGAAACCATCAGATATGTTGGGATTGCACTCATTAGTAGCTTGCCACAGGCTTGCCATAGACAAGAATCACAAACCTATTAGATAAAAGAAGCACTTGTTATCACAATAAAAAAGAGAAGCCATCATTACCAAGTAGAGAAACTACCACAAGCTGACTTCATTAGATAGGTACATTATCCAAAATGGCTAATGAACGTGGCAATGGTCTAGAAGGCTAATGGGAAGTGGAGGATGTGTTTAAATTTTATATCCTTAAATAAAGCTTGCTTGAAAGATAGTTACCCACTCCCAAAGATGGACCAATTGGTCAACTCTATTGTGGGACATGAACTATTAATATTCATGGGGTGTCAACAGATCAGGATGCATGACTTGACTAGGAAAAATGTCATTCATAACAGATGTAGGCATGTGTTACTATAGAGTAATGATATTTAAACTAAAAAATGTAAGTGTAACTTATCAGAGGATGGTGAGCCATATATTCAAAGACCAAATTGGCAAAAATATGGAAGCCTATGTGGATGATATGGTCATCAAGAGTTGGTACTGCATTGATCATCTCAAAGATTTGGTAAAAATATTTCAAACCCTCCAAGAGTAGTAGATGAAGTTGAACCCATGGAAGTGTGTTTTTGAGATCTCGTTAAGGAAACTCTTGAAATTTCTAATATTCAAGAAAGAGATAGTGGCTAACCACAAGAAAATCCAAGCCATGCACAATATGATAGTGCCTAGTAACACCAAAGAAATACAAAAGGCTAATAGGAAGGATAACAACATTGAACATTTTTTTGTAAAAGTTAACAAAAAGAAGTGTACCTTTATTTAAGGCGCTTTGTAAAAGAAAAATTAGGGAAAGCACTACTACTATACGAGCCAGGTTGTAGCTCTCTAGCTTGAAAATGGTTGCAGCTTGATTAATCCACATCTAATGATGCTTCCAAATATCATCTCCATCAGAGACTATGGCAAAAAAAAAAAAAAATCACCACAAAGCATGGGGAGTTAAGAAAAATAACTAGTAAAATTAGAAGCTTTATTAAGAGAAAAAAATCAAAGAAAATATATTAACAACAACAGATGGGAAGATGACAAAGGTTATGCACCTAGTGACAAATGAATAAGATATATTACCAACTGTTGAAAACAAATTGGCCAGGAAAAAGTTGTATGCATTAAGGAGTTGGGCTATGAAATTAGAGTGAAAAAGATGAAAAACCCACCCAAAAGGAATGAGGGAGCAATGAAGGAGAAGGCAAGACCTAGGACATAGCTTTCAGTAAGGAATGAATATAAAACCCCTCCTTAATGCCACTAGAGACTCAAATGAAAGACTAGTTGACAACCATTGTTGAAGCTTGAGAAAATTGGAAATACGTTGGTGGAGAAGGAAGAGTCTAAGGAAAGCTTAGAGCATGAAGGCAAAAAATTAAAAGAGAAAATGGTTAAATTGCTACCTTATATAGACATCCCGCGTCCACCTCCAGTTTCACAAAAAGCAAGATACCAAAATGAGAAATTGACAATCATTTCATCACATTGCATTAAAACCTCATATATGTGAGTGAATGTCACTATGAGAATATATGTCGACATTGTGTTAGTTACAAAAAATTGATAGTGGAATCTTTTATTTTTGAAATTCAAAAAAGGCAATTTGGTGAAAGTTTACAAAGAGTGAGAAATTTATTGCTGGAAGTAGGAAAAGTGAAAAGGAAGTGGAAGTAGTATTTTCTATGTAAAAATGTTGGATTATAATGTAAGTTATAAATGTAACAGAAGCTTTATTTCTAAAGCATTGGGTACATCATGGAGGCATTTAGTGACCAGACACATTAAGTAGTATGGAACAATGATAGAAGCACTAGCCTGTCGAGAGCACTAATAAGCATCCGAAAGCATCATTAAAATAGAAATGACTGAAAGCATCACCCAAACAAGGAGTATTGGATGGATGCCTTAAAAAGTACAAAAAGCAAATAGAAATATCATTTGAAATATGTTATATGGTGATAAATTGCTTCAAAAATAGATGGATAATCTAAATTCAATACAAGCAGGGAGTACACTGAGATAAACTTCGACGTATAAAATTACAAAAGGCCTTAATCAACAAAGGCAAAGGAAAAAGTGGGAGGTAAAAGTATAAAATTTTTATCAAGTTAGGGAATCAATATTGCCTTGAGCTCAATAATTTGATGTCAAATGTCCACCAATTCCTCCTCTAGGCCTTCGCATGATCTAGGGCATCCATGTGCTCGATGATGCGTTTAGGGAGACATCAATTAGCCGCTCGAAATGATGTGCAGGTAGACTAATATCATGCTTCGAGGAATATAGTTTTTTGGTATAATATGTCTATTCTTGAAGCCATGTGACTTCCCAAGTTGAAGCTCTATGGATCCATTCTTAGAATAAACTTTGGATATTGATCAGGGTTAAAAATAACCTGCATTGATGTTGAAACATGAATTGACATTAATGCTGGCATGCAAACTGATGCATCATGGGGATCATGGAATAGAAAATGTTGGGTCCAATTCTGCTGTGTTACGCAGGTTGTATGATAAAGCTAGAATTCAAGTGATATGGGGAAAATAGATAAGATGTGCAAGTGTAGAAAATAAAATGCAGTGGATGTACACAAGTAATAAGAACACAGAGATTATAATAGTTTAAGCTTCCTTGACACTTACTCCACTCTCTAAGGTTTTCCTAACCTTGAGTTCCACCATAACCTATAGAATTACACCTCCCTTGTTTTTACCGAGCTAACCAAGAACTCTTACAATGTTGATTTTTCTTTGAGCTCACCAACAAACTCATATAGACTGGTTTCTAGAGCTTACCAGTAACTCCTCCTTTCAGATACAAATGTGTATAGATTAATTGCCTCTAATCAGGCCTAAGTGTTCACGCAGTTAAAACTCTAATAAAGATAAATAATAAATTACATTATTGTACTTTCATTCTCCTCTGAAATATAAATGATGTAGCTCTGAACTTATTTTGCCCGTTGAAGCATGTTAGAGTGAATGAACGTTGGTGACTTGAGTATCTTGAGATTAAATCTTGTTAAACTTACTCAAGAGTCTTCTACTTCTTCATTGGAACTCTTATTTATAAGTTTCAAAAACATTCTAGTCATTGTAACCATTTTTAGACCGTTTTAGATTGCATGTTTAACACTTAATGCAATCTTCCATTTTAAGCACACTTCAAAGTCTTTGAAGTTAAACTTTAAAGCCTCTAAAGATCGAGCTTCTGTCAGTTGCTATTGCCATGCATAGCTTTAAAACTTCTGAAGTAAGTTCTCCAACTTTGAAGCTCCTCTAAAGGTTTCACGTTCTCAACCACCTTCAATGACTATAATTCCAGAACCTCTCAGGCTCCCTTACAGAATCTCTAAAGTTCTCTTTGATTGTTGTTCTTCTCAACGACTATATTTTGACCTCTGAAACTTATGTTTTCCATCTGAAGTGACTCTGAAATTTCAAAACTTATCTATGTCACTTCTGAAACTTCTGTCTTCTTTTTTAAAGTAACTCTGAAGTTGCTCTAAAGCTTTCAGTTTCCTTTTAATCATACCTTAAAGTTTCTGCTTCACTTTGAACATGCTCTTAAGAACATCTTCAGATGTTCTTAAGTTTCGAACACTTCTTCTTTTCATTGAAATTCCTTCTTCTTCTTCTTCTTCTTCTTCTTCTGAACATACTTTGAAGCATGAACTTCCTTCTTAACATGCTTTAAAGCTTCTACTTCCTTCTAAACACACTCTAAACCTTTTGCTTCCTCTTTTGAAGCTTTTTCTAGAATTTTTTCTTCTTTCTGAAAAACTTTAAAGCTTCTTCCTTATACTGTGAAGTTTCTGAACATTCTTCTTTTTCTTCCCTCTGAAGCTTCTATATGCTGTTTTCGAAGTTCTGAAGCTTCCTCTGAAGCCTTTAGAATGCTTTATTGAACATTACTGTGTCACATCTAAAGCTCCTCTCAAACAACCAATATTTTATTAACTTAAATCAAGTCATTAACAAGTTTATTTATAATTATAACCAAACCCTTGGGGTCAATAGAAAGTAGGCACAAAAGATCAAGCAAATCTAAAAAATGGATTCCACCACATCTCTAAGAGTTGGGGGTGGGGAGGGGTTAACATGAGATTAGTATTATAGTTTGCAAATTAGTTATGTTAAATTCTAGCTTCTAGCTCCACATTGTTTCGCATGATTCTGCATGGAACTAGAAATACTCCAAGAAGAAATCCTAATAGGACTAAAGGATACATAATCCTCAAGAATACCTCTTTAATGAAAAAACCTTATTATTTTTGTATACAACATCGGATCTCTTGCAAATTGACCCATGCTCAACTATAAAAAACTAAGATATATATACCTCATGAACACAAGCTCTCTCTATTCTCTATACTCCCCTCTTAAGATCTTATTACTAACTTGAGTGTTGGAGTATTCATGATGGAGCTATTCCTAGGGCCTTTCAACATTTCTTTTGTTTTTTAAAATCTTCATCCAGGATTCTTGGAGAGCGATTTGGGTTATAGCCAAGAATACCTCTTTAATGAAGATACCTCATCATTTTAGCTTACAACATCATATCTCTTGCAAACCAACCCAAGCTTAACTATAAAAATCAAGGTATGCATATCTCATGAACACAAGCTCTCTCCATTATCTATACTCTCCTCCTAGGATATTATTACTAACTTGAGTATTAGTGTATTCACGCAGTATTCACCCCAAGTTCCCTTTGACATTTCTTTTATCTCTTAGGATCTTCATCCAGAGTTCTTGGAGAGCGATTGAGGCGAGAGCCCAAATAGTTTCTTTTCTAATTCCTCTTGGCCCAATCAAACACCTCATGATAAAGAACCAATTTAATTCAGATAACATATGTATAAAAAGTTTAAGAATGAAGTGGATATTCGATATCTTAAAACTCAAGGAACAAATACACGATTTGGCTAGACTTTGATGGTATGGATCATTGATGTAATTTCTTGGCTCTTGAATGTTACTCTTGTGAATGAAGTTCTAGTACAGCATGCCTGGGTTGAGAGTGGGGCTGTTAGTTCTGTGTTCCAAACCGTTGCTTTGATAGTAGTGACAGTGGGTAAATGCACAAATGAGAGCTTTTTCTAAAATGGTGCCCAACTTTTCCTTATAATCCCATTTTAGTGCCCAAATTTTTGGTTTTCTTAAATCAGTGCCCAAGGTTTACCTTCCTTTTCCAAATCAGTACTTGGTGTCACTGGTCGTCGCCGAATGTTGTCGGATGGCCGGATTTGAAGATCCCAAAACAAAAATGCCTGGTTTGGGCATGTTGGAGAGGGTAGGGGCATGTCGTATTCTCCGGGAGGATGAGCAGACAGACAACAACGAATGCCTGGTGGGTTTTCTCTCATCGGAGAAGGAGATGCTGCGATGACATGCGGCGTCAGAAGGAGATGATGGAGAAGAAGCTGAGGCGGCAATGAGGAAGGGCGGCGCGACAGTGGGTTGAGTGCAAATCCAGCAGTATTTGTCAGATCTAGTAGGCATTGATGGATGATTATGTAAGAGCAGTCATGCGACACCTAAGTCAAACGGCTAGAGGGATTGATCGAGCTGCGGTAGAGTATGGTTGGTGGCGTTGTTTGGTTGATGGTGATTTTTGAGGGAGATAGTGATAATGGATTTTCGCCAAAAATAGAGGCTGCGTCGGTGGATGTCGTATGAGGTTTCACTGGACAAAGGAACGACAGTGGCTGTGTCGACGACAACAAAGAAGAAGGTGCAGATGGCGGCAATGAGCGGCTGTCGGACGCTGATGGCCACTATTGGGGAGATGCCGTTTTTTAGGGGCATTTTTGTCTTGAGATTTTCAAGTCAAGAGCATTTTCATCTTAAGATTTTTGAGTTCGGTTGTCTGGCAACGTCTAGCGATAATCGATGATGTCGGGCTGGAAATGAGAGATAAATGTTGGGCATTAATTTGGAAAAATCAAAAGTTTGACATAAGAATGGCATGGTAAAGGCACCATTTTGGAAAATCTCCGCAAATAATTAACAATGTACAGAAATCCTATCCATGTGTTATTTGAACTTTTTTACTGACAACAGCTGTTAATGCCACGGAGAACATGAACCGAGACGGAGGCAGAACCGCTCGAGGATTGAGTACCGTGGTTACTTATGGCCTTTTTGGCCTGGTATTTTGGGAGTGTAAAAGCGCTTTTTTCAGCCTAAACGCGATTTTGCAGTGTTTGACTGAAATATGAAAACGCGCTTTTCAAACCGTAAAAGCTGGAATATGGCTTTTACACGGAAGCTCGGATTTGAAGCTTTTCCCAAAAGCTCTACGTGCAAATGCACTTTCTATAAGTGCTTAAAAGCCACCGCTCGGCCAAACAGGCGCTTAAAATGGAACCTTAGCCGGCACGGATCTGCCGAACCCATGCTACGCATGTACAACCTGTTTGATGCGCGGGCGGCAAAATTTGTACGATAGTGCGTTTGCAACTTTTACCGTATTCTGCAGTTCATACGCGGGAGCCTGGTCCCATCACAACTGCAAGTATTCTAATAAAAGGGTTTGGTCAAATAAGATGGAGGGTTTAAATGTCAATTCTGTTATTTTATTTTGCCCGAATGGCCCTCCCAATTTCGCAAAAGGAACACGTGCTCGAAAATTGCAGACTAGGCCGAGCGCAAAGGCTATAAAACCAATATAAGATCCCTTCCGGTCATCCACGCCACGGTAAGGAAAATAAAGGAAGAAAAAGCAAAGCCAGAGAGAAATTCCTCAACAACCTGAAAATCCGAAAATTGATAGCACTGAGTCATCAAGAGTTCGAGTTAGATCTCGAGTGTGTCGGAGATCATGTCGAGCTCAGCGGATTGCTCGAAGGCGTTGAGGATTGCCGGCCGTAACTCGCCGGAGAAGTCGAATTTCAGACAGACGTGCAACCTTCTGAGCCAGTTCCTGAAGGGGAAGGGCAGCCTGGGAGATCTGAGCCTTGGAATCACTTGCGGTCCAGAGCGGAAAGGTATGCTCAAGAGATTCTCCCTCTATTCTTTTCGACTGGTTACGATTTCCAATTGCTTTGATTCGGGCGGTTGGATCTGGTTTTTGGATTTTTCCTCCGATTTAGAAATCTCTTTGAAATTATGTCGTTCTTTGGCTCGGATTACATTAGATGTTGATCGGTTTTCCCGATTGTGATAAGAATTCTGATATTTCTAGCAACATGTGCGGGATTTCTTTTATTCTACGAGTTCATTGTACAATTGATACCTTGTCTTCCTTCCAAATCATTACCGCCGGTCGTTGAAATTAGAGATTTTTCATCCCCAAATCCGTCTTATGTCGTCGATCATCTTGATTTAAGGAGGAAGATACTCTTGAAATGACTTAGGGATCTAATCTAATTCGTAGAAGTTAAAAACTCATAACTTGCTGTCTCCGTTAATTTCAGCGCAAACCGAAACGCTCTGCCACACTACGATGAATTTACTCCCACGAATGGAATCGTTTGTAGAAGTTTCGGAACGCAACGTGATGGATCTGTTTCCTCAACACGCCGGTTTTGGCACTTCCGCTTCCACCACAGAAGACGCCCAGAAGCGAAGTGATGAGAGGTAAGAGTTACAGCAGCCTCATCCTGAAATTTCTTTCTGAAAAGAAGAAGCTGCCCATGCGAAATTGCTGGAAGAGTCAGCGATGAATCCAGCATGACGAAAATGGCCTGCTTATTCTGGGCATTTTGGTCTACCAAGAAATTCTGGAGCTGGTCTTTTGTTTGTGATTTTAGGCCATGCACGTAGCCTTTCGGTGACCAGAGCAAGAGCTGCTGCTGATTGTTTTAATTTCATGATTTTACAGGCCTTTGACGGAGCCGGATCGAGCCCCAATGACGATATTTTACGGTGGGAAGGTACTGTTGTTCAACGATATTCCGACAGATAAGGCGACTGAACTGATGCTCATGGTCGGCAAGGGAACCGTCCCGAATCCCAGCGCAGCCTCTGCTGCCGGCATCGAACGAGGAAATCGCCCGCTGCAACACAATACTCCTTCCACTGCTGCTACTGCCGCATGCAATCCCCCAACGCAGGATCCTCTTTCAAGGCCACCCCAGCCCCATGTTTCAGGTAGTTTTTCCCTTCTCCAGATTTCAATTTTGAAGGCGTTTACCAAAGGCCCAGACGCACATGTGGGTTTGGGGCCAAAGGAATTTGGCTCTGTAAGAACTGGATGCTGATCTCTTCTGTTGCTGATTTCTTTTTCAGACCTGCCGATTGCAAGGAAAGTATCACTCCACCGGTTTCTGGAGAAAAGAAAAGAGAGGTGAGCAATTTCAGTGGAGAATTCTCACAATTTCCCTCTACATTCCTAAATCATCCCTCTCGAAGGCCCCAATTGTAGACAATTCAAAAATAATCCTCCTGAATTGTCAGATCTGTTCTATCCTTGGCATTCGATTGATTTAGGGACAGACGTGCAAGTTCTTATCTTCTTCTTGATACTTGACTTTTCAGGGTGGCTGCAAACGCTCCATACCAAAAGAACAAGGAGTCTCCGGCTCCGGCGAAGGCGACAGAAAGCAAGCGGTGGCTTGGCTTGGCTACGGAAACCCAGCTGAATCTGTGACTCACCCGGACTAGTCGTTAGCACATCGCAGCCTGACTCAGCGATTAGCTTACTCGACTCATTTGACTCGGAATCTTGATATATGCACGTGTAAAGCATGAAACTGTATTCTTTCAAGCATTACGGCTAAGGGGTTGATGGGAAGTCGCCCACCGCCAGCCACTCATTTTCTATAGAAAAGCAATGTACAACTCTCGGATTTATCTGCTGTAGTTCTATTGGATGCCTAATATTCCATTAGCGCATTATTGGTGCCAAAACTTTGACTTGGCGAACCTTAGCTTTTTGAAACTTTAGAAACGACGGATCTCAATCATTCAATCGCAAAAAGCTGTCCGCATTAATATATCACGGAGCAGATGGCCACTGACTCTGACTATATAATTTAGATCGGGGGCCAATTGAAGGTCTGGCCAACGCGTGTCGCATGTGGGGGGATGCAATTCAGGTGAAGTTAGATAGGTTGAGGTTAACACGCAATTTTTTTTATTTTTTTTCATAAATATCTAACTAAACACCAACCCTATTTTTATAAAAAAAATCTTAACCTAACTTCAACCCTATTTTCGAGATTCCATTTGAATTCAGGTTAAGGTTGGGTTGACAATTCCCGTTAATAATTCGGGTTAACATGTCTTATATGTATACAGGTTTTACCTATTTAATTTATCAATGAACCGCAAACAAGTTTGTAGAAGATAAATTCGATATATTAATGTTAAAAGGAAACCTATACTAACGCCAAAAGAACACAAAGTTACAAAGAAAAAAAGAAAAGAAAATGAAGCACAGCCGGAGTTTTATTTGAGCAATTTTGTTCTTATTTGGAATAAATTGAATCCTCTAGTAAAAGGTTCAATAATTTTTCCTTTTGGGGCTAATCGCTTACATGGAAACCAGATGGATTTGCTTGGAAACAAGGCTTGATTTGACATATCTTTTCCACGATAATTCTATTTTTCATCATTGCCTTTTTATTTATTTACCTTATGACGGCATCCTTCTTATATTATTTAGATCATTTTCCATTACAAACACCCAACCGATCAGCCTCTTTAA
>JAYJMB010075563.1:20121-67816 GCA_036873735.1 Pouteria campechiana
TTTTTTTTCAATTTAATTAATGTGATTTGACATCTTAATTATCTAACCATCCTCAATTTTCCTCTTTATTATTTATGTTATGATTTTTCTTCTGATATAAAATTGCATTTCATTCAGCGAGGAGTGGCACATGATAGACAAACAGGATATGAATCCTCGTGACATAAAGGCACAAGAGACAGCGACAACGAATGCCAATTCGGTGGGTTTGAATTGGAATGATCGGGGTGAGAGGAGAGGCCGTTCAACCAATGCGAAATGCATGTTCAAATACACGAATTGCATGCTACTTCTGGTCTCGGTCATGCCGGTCATTTCTAGGAATAAGATACAACCGAAGAACATGAAATAAAATAAAAAAAAATAGTAGGTAATGTGAATGGTGTTTCCTTTTAATAACGCGTGTGTGACCGCATATTTCTCCCCTGGGCATTAAAATACAACAGAGGATGAAATAAAATAGCAGTCAATAGGATAGGTTTTCTTTTAAGAACGCGTGCGTGACGGCATTGTCAGGGAAAAATGATCCTTCATAGCGTTGAATACGTGTTCAAAGGAGTCAAGATTGGCGACAGAGGATGTCTGAGACGCAGCACGCGCATCCACCGAAAACATGGAAGATTAACATCCATGCGTTCTGCTTTTAAGCTTCTTCAATTGGATGCCTGTCTAAATGATAAAAATACATTGGCGGGCAGCTGCAATAAAGCTCTCATAAGATAAATAGCAGAGTGAATACATTAGTGAGATCATGAAATAGAGTTTTTTGGATCTAAATTTGTTAGATTCATGGAAATATAATATACGAGTCAGATTTTGGGTAGATTTATGAAATGACTCTCACTTTAGCGCTTCAATTACCCCCCATTAGATCACATCGGGTACATGATCAATCGATTTTAATGGTATAGATCTATACAGCATGTGTCCATTTTGGAGTTTCAATTGAACCGACTGATCAATTTAGGTCTGACTTGCAAGTTGTGCAAGTTATCTATGGAAACCCAAATGATCTATGAAATGTGATTCACGATTTAAATTTATTGCAGATATACTGCGTTCAATTTTGAAGCTTCAATTGCATCAATTGGTATGTAACCGTGAAAGATCCATAGCATAAAACATAATGGAAGATTTACATGATAAGTTCCGTCTTGTGTTCTAAATGGTGTCAATTTGGTCAATGTAGATTCATACAACTCAAATTGATCGATCGCAGTAAGTAGCATCTTTTTTATTTTTTATTTTAATTTTTGGTCTTGGGTCACTTCACGCGCACGCTTTGGAGCATGTAAGTCAAGTTACACCGGTTTGGGTCAATACAATTCCATTCTAATCTTATTTGTAAAAATTTTAATTTATCGTAAATTGTATATAGTTGAGTTAAACTCAAACCTACATGAAAATCCTAAAATTCAGATTGAATGGATTGAATTTGGACTACAGTGAAATTAAAAAGTTGGGTTGACATCTTTCATAGTTACACATTTGACCTATTTATCATATCAATTAATTATAATAAATATATTTGTAAAATTTTAATATATTAGTAATAAAAATAAATATGTAAGAGTGAATGTGCTGGAAAGGAAGTCTAGATGCTGCAGGCTTTCAAAAGAGGTGAGGTTATATTTTGAAGTTGTAACCTTATTTCGAGCAATAGGAAGTGGGTTAAGGATTGAGCCAGACATTTTTTTTTAATTTATTTAAATTGGGTGGGGTGGGGTGGAGTTATACGAATTACAGCGACTTTAATCTGATCAAATTCAATTTTAAATTGGGTTGATTTTTTAACCCAACCCAACACTAGCAGAGAGAAAAGAAGTCCAGCCCACCGTAAATTTGGGCCAGGGCTTTTGATATGTGAATTGATAAACGTGTCAGCAATGTACGTCATATGTAGTATCTCGCTCAGGATCTGTTCTTGTTGTGGACCTCAAAAAGTGCAGGCTCAAACCTACCCTGAACTCACATCATATGTTTTTTTGCTTTAATGGCATAGATATGCTAGATTCAACTAGGGTGCAACTTGGGCTCATGAAACTTGAATTTGCCTTGGGCTCGTGAAACTCGGATTTACCTTAATCCCTAATTCTAACCCTATTTGTAAAATTTAACTCTAATCCTATTTTTGAAAATTGGGCTTAGATTAAATTTTGGATTAGAATTCGGGTTGATAAAAATATAGTGATGGTCTTATTTATTGAAATATCATTATTTAAATTGCTTATTTATTTTCCAACTAAATGTAAAAACAATATGCCATTCAATCCTTGAAATTACCATTAATGTTTCAAAGTTCAAACTAAATGAAAAACTGCTTATTTAGAACTGCTTACCATTAATGCCATTCAATATTTTAAAGATTAAATTAAATGAAAAACTGTCCATTCATATTTAGAACTAATGAAAAACAAGACACCATTTAATATTAATATATATATATATATACATTTTTTTATAAAATATTTATGTTAAAATCAGGTTTGGATTGAATCCAGGTTCTTCGGGTTTCGGACTGACAAAACATGAGTTCTAACACTGCTCAAAATTGGGTACGACCGACCAAACCTGGCCCAAGTTGCACCCCTAGATCCAACCCCTAGATGATTTGGGCCTTTCCCATTCTTGCTAAAAATTGAATACGTAGCTCAGTTTAAGATATTAAAAGCATTAAGCATGTGTTATTTCAGACCAAAGTATGGGTGCAGTTGGGTCGGGGTTGGAAGGGTTGGAGTCAACCTTAACTCTAACTCATTTTCTAAAATTTCAACCATAACTTTAATCTAACTCATTTTTAAAAACCTTAATCCTAATCCAACCCTACTTTAAAATTTTGAGTTGAGTTATGGGTTAACAATTTGAGTTGAAAACAGTAAAAATAATATAAAATTAAAAAGTTGTATTAAAAAATATGTAAAACTTCATTAATTAAGACAAACAAGTTTAAAGAGTGGCTATAAGACTTTATAAAAATTTGAAAATCTTCTCATTTAACAAATTTGAATGATAATTTATTAATAATAATCATTAATATGAAAGCCTTTTTAAATACCTCCTAGTCAAATTTCTAATTATTTATGAATTGTGACTTATTGTTAAAGTAGGGCTAGGGATTCTTATTATTTTTTTTAATTTATATGTATGTAAACTCGGATTGACGGGCTAGGGATTCTTATTATTATTTTTTAATTTATATGTATGTAAACTCGGATTGACGGGTTATGTTAACTTTAACTCTAATTCAACCCAACATCTAATCGGGTAAGGTACAGCCTAAATTTCCAACCCACTTTGCAAATGGAACAAGACTAGATTACGGTTTGAATGCCACCCACTTGCACCCTTAGGTCGGAGGGTTCGACTGGTACAACCGTGGATTTATCTATTGACTGGTGTGGCACGGCATGGTCTGGCTTGATGTGAAAAAATGCCTTTTAAAATTTTATATTATTGTTAAAAAAGCATAAATTAAATAATATAGCTAAATTATGAAAGATCTATGCATTTGGAAAGAAATCTAGTTTCAATTTTTGAAACTTGTTATATACTATTTTTAAAGTTTTTTAAAACAAATATATTAATCTAGTAAGATCAAGCAGTTGAATTGTGAACTAGGGGTGTGCATGGGCTACAGTTCAACCCAAACCTGCTCAAAATTTCACTAGGTTTGGGCTATAAAATTTAAGAAAAAACCAAACTAACTAGAGCCCAACCTGAACCTGATTGAATGGTGGGTTCGGGTACCCGAACCCTGTCATTGTTAAAAAAAGTAAAGATAACAAATATAATGGGTTTGGTAGATAAGAAGATGATAGTTTAATGATGTAATTTTGCTATGCAAAAAAATATTTGGTAGATATGAAGATGACATTGTGATGCTGTTCTTTTGAAGTTCCTATCAATAGTTTTCATTGATGATATTGTGTAGTCCTAGCTGAGAAATTCCTAGAAGATGGTTAGATGCTTCAATTCATAGAAACATTTTAGCATGTGGGTCACCTCACGCCCTCATGAGTTTGCCTAGGAATCTGGATAAAATATCGAGGCTGATATATGTATTTAATTGGATGACATACATATAGAGAGAATATTTCAATAGATTATATTCTACCAAAGTGAATTGGTACAGTATAGATGGCTCATGAGCCTAAAATAATTTCAACGGTGAAAATATTTTCCTCCAAAGTGTTCCTTCAAACAACCTAACTTCTAAATAATCATTTATATTAATAGAACAAATCATGCTTTAAATATTTTATGTGCAGGTGTTGCTTTTCGCCAGGGCTAGAGATGATCCACATAGATTTTTGCATGGTCTATTAATGTGATGGAAGGATTAGATTGTTCGCATGTGCCTCCATAAAATGTATAGAGAGGACTTTCACACTTTGAAAAATCAAGCCCATCATAAACCTTTAAGGCAAGACTAACGGGTTGAGCAACGGAGAATGAATGGGTTGGATGAATCCAAGTATGGCACAAGTTTCTTTTCCCATCTTACGGTTAAATTCGATATAACACAAATCTCTAAGTCTTTTATGATTTATTAAAATAGGCAGTTTGATCATAGCATTGTCATTTTGCCTGGCTTATGTATGGTCAACTGACAGCTGGAGTAAATTTGCAAACGAAAAATGTTAAATTATGTATAGCCAATAGTTTAGATCAAATTTAAACTACTCAGAGATTATCCAAATGGTAGTAAATCTGGAGTTCATGAGATGATCAGTTTGGGAGTGGTGGCATAAGGCAACACCGAAACCAACCTAGACTACCACATTATGCATCCAAATGATCATAAAATAAGCTTCAAAATTAATAATTAAGTATATTTGCAGCAATATCTTATAATATATGTATGTGGATGCTCTTGGAGATATTTTCAAGTTAAAGATGAAATAATAATCTATAAATCTTACCCCAAGCCCTGGCCAACTCCACTGCAAGAGGACAACTCAAGCAGGCTTCCTCCTATCTAAGCCTTTTTATCAACCATTTTATATTTGGGCATGTATTAAAAACATGAACTTAAACTGAATCCAAAGGATTAGGGTAAGGGTTGGATATAAGTTTTAAAAGTAGGATAAATATTATGATTGGATATATATTTTATACACAAGATTAGGGCTGCGACAACCTCAAACTCGAACCAAACCCCATGCACACTCCTACTGTGAACCAGATGCCCGACCAGCTTAACTTTTAGTCCAATTTTAATAACGTTACTTATTTTTATTTATTTCAAAAGGGATCTAGGAAAGGAATGTGGCTTTTGAGGGGGAAATGATTTCATTATTTTCTATTTAAATGATCCATTAAGGGCCCACGATAATATATATATATATATATATAACTGTGTGTGTGTGGGCGCGGACAAGTGCGCGCTTAATCTAATCTATTTATCATAAAAAGTTACAACTTATATAAATTTAAGTGGACTATGAAATTGATTTTATTTGAGAGTGAACCTTGGTCTCTTTATATATGGTTGATAATGTTTTAAATTTTAACTAAATTAGTGGTGTTAAATTTGATGAATGAATTGGATATAACTTATACATCATCATGGGTGAAAATGGACCATTTGATGAAAATTTCCATAATAACATTAAAAGCACCATGGAATTACTCGCCAAGTCATGGATATGGATAAACTTCATCATAAATGCGGAAGGATAAGACAGGTTCAATTCCTACCCACTATAGAAAGTATGATAAACATGAGAGAATCAATGGTAATTTTTGGCATTTTACAACGCTGGCTTACACGAACCGCGTATGGTGGATACTCTAAGCGGTGTATCTATTTCCTCCAGACGTGGATGACTCGCTGCAGAAGATAATGGTATACAGATAGAATCATCTGGCCTCAGTGGCCAATTAAAAGCTTCTTAATATTCACCACATGAATGGTCGAACAGAGCAGGATAAAGAAATGCTGCAAACTACAAACTGGTTCCGTTCTTACAAAGTTGATTTGTAGCTAACATTTGAAGGTGTTGATTATACGGAAATTGAAAATTTTCATGAAAATTCAAAAATTCTTCCCTTTAATGTAATATATGAAAAAGATTAACTATATTTAATAACCATATTTCTTCTGTCATTAATTATCTTTTTTCGCTTGTATATGTGGTTTTCAATTTTTGATTGAATTTATTTGTGAAGTACTGACATTATTTACTTGGCATTTTCAATTCCACAAGTAAACATTGGGATTTATTAAGCGAATGGTAAGAACGAATTTTTTTTCTTTTATCTCTTTTAATTGATGTCATATTTATATATCTTTAATTAGCCTAATGACTTTATCTTTTCTTTATGATAATCTATATTTTTAATCATTGTTCCTTATATTATCATCTTAGAACTTTATTTATTTTATCTTGATTTAAATTATTTTCAATCCTTACCTCCAATCCTATTAAGTTAATTTCTCCTCTTTCTCTCTCACTTTTTACTGCTGTTTTGCTACTAAAGAGGACTTCATATATAAAAAAAATGGGTGACCCATTTTGCTAGGTTCTGCTGGACCATGTGCCTTGCCCATGAATTCTTATATGATATTCAGGTAGGCGCAGCGCTAGTTAAATTAAACGGTCCAAATGAGGGGTAATGTTCACTGAACCAACAGTTGCTGATTTTTCGTCGATAACGAAGTCACGTCAGACGGTTCTGGAGTAGAATCTCCGCGCATGGCTATATTAGGCAGGTGTATCAAATTTAGACATGCGCGTAAAATGCCAGCTTTGCTGCCATATCCCACTTAGAATCTGCAGATAAACCTTAAAACTCTTCGCACAGTGGTCCGCAGGATCGCCTAAACTATTGTTCAGGGCTTCAACTGGCATCTCAAACGTCGACCAAATCGTTAGCTTTTCTTTATTCAGGGCCCAACCTCGCCTGTCGGAGAATTGCAGGGGCCCAATCTCAATGCAGAGTCGTGGCATCCCGCGGACTACGGCGAGAAAATCACCGCGGCGAAGCCAAAAAGAGAAATGAGGCAAATTCGTGGCACCGACCGAGTCTCTAGCAATCTTGTGGATGAGAACTGAGAAAGCACCCAAAATAGGCAATGCCACGCGATGCTATTTTCCTTCCTTTTGCTTATAAATAGTCTCGTATTGGGTTGATGAAAAGTAAAAATCAAAATCACCCAAAAGGGTTGGGTTTTGAAGTAGACCTCCAACATGGGTAATTTGAAGGTAACATTGTTGGTTTTAGCTCTGTCATGTGTTTGTCCGTGGCCGTCTGTTGCTACGCAAGTTGCCCATGACGGGCGGGCTCTCACAATCGACGGCCAGAGACGCATCGTCTTGTCTGGATCCATCCACTATCCACGCAGCACGACGGAGGTTCTTTCTTTCTTTCTTCTTCAAATTTCCCACTGTCAAGGAGGGCTTTTGATAGGCCATTAGCTTAAGACTAATTGCATGATGACCAGTAAAAGTCCCATTTGATTATTTGACTACGATCCTCTTTCTTTCTCACCTGCTCTTTCCTTTGACTGCAGATGTGGCCTGATCTCATTCAAAAGGCCAAAGATGGCGGGCTCAATACAATTGAAACGTACGTGTTTTGGAACATACATGAACCACGACGACGTGAGGTAATGGACTTGTTTGAGATATTGCGTAGTGCAAGTCCAAGCCTTGATTTGCATTGTTGCTTTCCATCATTTAAAAAGACAAACATTTTTTTAATAATTTCTGTTGTTACACTAAAAATATGCAGAATTTACAAATATTAAGCTAATGTTTCATTTCCTTTGCAGTACAATTTCGAGGGCAATTATGACCTAATAAGGTTCATCAAAACGGTCCACCAAGCGGGCATGTATTCCATTCTTAGGATTGGACCCTATGCGTGTGCTGAATGGAATTATGGGTAAGTCTTCAAAGGGCTAAAATCATTGTCTATCTCATTGTAGAATTGAGACTATTTACTTAGATGCAGTAAGCAACATCAAAACGCACAATCTATTGATTAACTCGTCTGTGTGTTTTCTTCCAGCGGATTTCCTGTCTGGCTCCACCAAATTCCAGGGCTTCAGATGAGAACAGACAATCAGCTATACAAGGTTTTGCTCCCACTAGTAACTCGTGTTTTGTATTAGTCAATTACTGAGACAGACTTAATCGTGTGAACGAGTTATGGTAGGATGGGATTCTTGAACAATCCTATAGTTGAATTGGTCAGCAAGCTAGGTTTGCCAGGAGAATCAATAAGATCTCGCAGAAATGATTCCTTTCCACCACAATCTATCCATGACGTACGATCTGCAACTAGAAATATTGTGGCTTGGAGATGTTAATTGGTTTTATTCTCATATAGGTGATTTTGAATGCATCAATTTTAAAGACGACTAATTTCAAGATAAAAATTGTGTCCAGTTGATGGGCAATGCTGATCTAAGAATGTGCAAGCTAGATTAACAGTTGGGCTATCCAAGCATGCAAATGCAATCAAGAGCACGGCAATTTGTAAGGCCATCATGCATTAAATCACACTGTGATTTGTATTTAAATAGGCCTTCTTTGCAATGCAGGATGAAATGCAAACTTTCACTGCTTTGATAGTGGACATGATTAAAAAAGAGAATCTACTAGCCCATCAAGGAGGGCCCATCATTCTTCTTCAGGTTTGTTTTAATGTGGAGCTTTTTAACCATTTACATTGACAACATGTGTAATCTAGTCCGATTCTGTACTTTCACACTAATCTATCTCATGATCATACTAGGTTGAGAATGAATATGGAAATATCATGGGCCCATATGGAGATGCAGGGAAAAGATACGTAGATTGGTGTGCGAAAATGGCAGTGTCCCTTAATGCTGGTGTCCCATGGATCATGTGCCAGCAAGCCGATGCGCCACAGCCAATGGTATGGTTTATTTATGTTTCTATAAGCTAACATCGCTATATTTATATTATCGTTTGCTTCTCATTTGCAGTCTTAAATTGCTGTAGTGATAGAAGCACTTTCTTATGTCCAAACAGATAAATACATGCAACGGATTTTACTGCCATCAGTTCACGCCTAACAATGCCAACAGCCCCAAAATGTGGACTGAGAATTGGGTAGGCTGGTGAGTGTTTTGATTTCTTTTTTGGGCCTAGGAGTCATTGTTTCTTCAGGCTTGATTGTGAAATAACTAGCATCACTGTTTCTTCAGGTTTAAAGCATGGGGTGGCAAAGACCCACACAGGCCTGCTGAGGATGTGGCCCTGGCAGTCGCACTTTTCTTCAAAAATGGTGGCACCTTGCAAAATTACTACATGGTCAGTCCCATGAGCTATCATTTTCATAAAGACGATCTGAAAAATGGAATTTTCCCTTCTCACTTTTTATAGAGTTTGCTGATATTTTGTATGATTTCAGTACCATGGAGGGACCAACTTCGGCCACACAACAGGAGGTCCTTACATCACCACAACCTACGACTATGATGCACCACTTGATGAATATGGTAACCTTCGCCAGCCCAAGTGGGGCCATTTGAAGCTGCTACACCAGTACCTTCAATCAATGGAGAATGCGCTCGTCTACGGAGAACCAACGACCACCGATTTTGGAAATGGCGTATCGGTTCGTTCTCCACCATCCCTTTCTTTCTCCTAATTTCCTCTTATATTGATTTGCAATTTTTGAAGTTCACCATGCAATCAATTTGTTTGTACATTTTGTCAGGCAACAATGTACAAACCTGCCAATGGAACAGCTGGATGCTTCATCTCCAATGAGAAAACGAACGATGCCACAGTCACGTTCCAAGGCAACAAGTACACCATACCAGCGTGGTCTGTTAGCATTCTCAGTGACTGTAAGACTGTCAACTACAACACTGCAAAGGTAGAGTACTTATGCATTAGATTTAGAAGTGGACGACCTAAAATGACACATACTTTTGAATAGCTCTTGATAACAAGTACAAATTTCGTGTGCAGATTACAACCCAGACATCAGTCATGGTGCAGAAACCCAACAGTGCTGAAAATGAACCCGCAGAGCTGAAATGGCTGTGGCAGGCTGAGAAGATCAAGGACACACTTAAAGGAAGACATGGTACCTTCACCGACACAAAGCTTCTCGAGCAATTGAACACCACTGGTGACAGTAGTGACTACTTGTGGTACATGACCAGGTAATTAAGTGTTTAAAATTTTCCCGTTCTTATATAATATGCTTTCAATTGACATAATTCATGTAATGAATGTCTTTTCGAAAAAATGATTTTCTATGTTAACTATGTTTCTAAATATTCTTGCAGTGTGGCTCTCACAAAGAAAGATCCTGTCTATGGCAAACAGACGACCCTACGCGTCAACACAACTGGGCATGTTCTCCATGCTTTCTTCAACGGAAAGCGCGTTGGTAAGTAGTGTGCTAAACGAAACGGCTTCTAATTTTGAGTTCCCAAGGTGAACTTTTAGCGCAAGTATTAGATTCAATGGGCTGGCGCATGTTGGAGATTATCATTGGCTGGATTGGATTGCGATTGAGGGTCCACAGGAATCTAACCTACAAATTTTTTTTGACTCTTTGATTTCTATGGGCACAGGATATCAGTATGGAACCAATGGAAAATACCAATTTGTCTTGGAGGCTCCTGTCAAGGTGAAACCGAAGAGAAATTTTGTTACTTTGCTCAGCGCTACTGTTGGGTTAACGGTTAGTAATATATTTTTCACTGCTTGCAAGACTTCACAGATTTGTCATTTCCCTAAGTGAAGCATTGTAAATGACCAATATCAACGTGTAATATCTGCATGTTGACTAGTAATCCTAAAACTTTTTTTCCCCTTATTTCCTCTTTTGGGAGAGCAGAATTATGGTTCATTTTTCGACCTAGCTCCAACCGGAATCATTGGTGGTCCGGTCCAATTGGTTGGTGAAGGAAATGTGACCAAGGACTTATCGGCGAACGAGTGGAGTTATAAGGTGATGCACGCTTAAAAAATGTTATTTTCCACTCGTGAGAATTCATGACATTGTATTTTAGTTCGTGACTCGCACATCCCATTTACGCATGCACATGATACCTACAGGTTGGGTTGAACGGTGAGGCCCGGCAAATCTACCTTGATGATCCTTCCAAAGCTTCCAAGTGGACAGCAGAAGCTTTTCCTCTCAATAGATCGATGACTTGGTACAAGGTACATTGATCTCCAATTCATGAACATCCACAGTAAGTCCATCCTAACTGTGCAGTAGAATATGGGGAATTGATTTGGAACTTTGATTTAATGGCAGACAACGTTCAAGGCACCCCTTGGAGAAGAGCCTGTGGTGGTTGACCTGCAAGGCTTGGGCAAGGGAGAAGCATGGGTGAATGGGCAGAGCATTGGCCGATACTGGCCATCCTTCAGCGCCCCATCAGACGGGTGTGGCCAATGCGACTACCGTGGGAAATACGACAACAAGAAGTGTCTCGGAGGTTGCGGGGAGCCCAGCCAGAGATGGTAATTTAGTCTTCCCCCCACCATTACCGTCTTCATCATTTCCTAAATAAAAAAATTCCTATTTTATAAGGGGCTATTTCAAAAGTCATAAATGACTGAGAGAGAGAGAGAGATCATGAGTGCAGGTATCATGTGCCACGATCGTTCCTCCGGAGTGGAGATAACACATTGATATTGTTTGAAGAATTTGGAGGTGATCCGACCAAGGTCAATTTCCAAACTGTGACGGTTGGGACAGCCTGCGGGACTAGCGAAGAAGGGTCGACGCTAGAATTATCGTGCCAAGGCGGTCGGAGCTTCTCAGAGATTCAGTTTGCCAGCTATGGGGATCCTCAGGGCACATGTGGCTCATTCCAGAAGGGTTCCTGCGAGTCCAGCAATGCCTTATCAGGAGTGCAGAAGGTATTTTATTTAGGTTATATCCATGAATTCTTGCACGAACATTATCTTTCAATCCCTAAGTTTCTTAAACGAAAAGACAATGCTAATGCAAGTGCCCATATTTTCATTTGGTTCAGGCATGCTTGGGAAAAGCGAGCTGCTCCATTTCAGTGGGTGAAGCTGCCTTGGGTGCAACTAAATGTGGCGCTGACGTGGTGAAGAAATTAACCGTGCAGGCTGTTTGTTGAGGAACATTTCAATCTCATGAGTTTCAGTCATAAATATTGAGGAGGTTAATCTCCAGATTGGCATGCAAATGGAGCAATGCATGTTGTAATTATGATTCTTATAATAGCATGGTTAAATTTCCGTGCATTGTCGAATTCGTTGTTTCGACTGTGAGTAAATTAAATGAGACTTCGGACTAACTAATTAGGCTTGTGGGGATTATCGGGCGCAAAAAAACATGCTGACAATCATATAATCCTAAGCGTCCGATGGTCATTATGAAAAGATAGTCGTTGAGATGATGGGATAATCAGAGAAGGGCTAACCATCTTTCTGCCGTAATGGCACGTTGGCTTGGTAAGCTTATAACCATGAAAAAATACGGTCAAGTACTGGCAATGACTTGTTCCAATCCCACCAAGTCCAATGGAGGAGACTGTCCTGGGAAAAATCGCGCCGACAGGTGTGATCAATACGCACCTAATGGATGGTCTAGAGTCAAACTCATATCCCGGTTGGTCTAAAGTTTCGTCTCAGTTGTTTACGCTCTGATTCGTATACTCGAAGAACCAACTCTAGATCCAATATACGTTTTTGGGTTAATTCAAATGCTTACTATATATATGGATAATTATGTGATATAGCTAGATGATGATTCTGGCAACATAAGGAATGGGGAGTTGGTGTTCTAGCAGTACACTTGTCCATCTTATGAATTATATTCCTGCCACTCTTATAGGCACATTATGTTTTTCTATCTCTTCTTCCTTTACTCGATCTATGTAATGAAGTATGAAGTATGAAGTCTGTATATAGTGGATACTGGGTAACTAATCCTGAAGACAGCATTATTGGGTATGCTGTGAAAATCGCTAGTAAAGCATTCTAGGCGGCCCTCTATTTAGACAGGTGTAGTGAGGATAGCATAGTATTTTAAATTGGGATTTTGTTCACACTCATGGCACCACCGCACTGCGAAGTTTTTTTTTTTTTTTTTTTTCTGGATTACTTGGGTACTGTAAGAAACCCGCATTGATTGGTTGATTAACCTTATTAATTATTTGCCCATGAAGTTCGAATAATTATAAATAAATTTGCGAGGCTGTGGACGCTTAGGAGTACTATTATGTATAGGCTTGTTGTAGATGCTTGAATTTGTGATAATAGTGACTGTGTAGCATAACATGGCACCACAACCATTGATTTGCCTAACCAACATGCAGCATGCTCGAATAGTCACATAAGGGGCATTGGGTTTGGGTACTCATGAAGTGGATTGCTTCGTCCTATCAGCAGTTTGTGGCTATTTTCTTGTGTTGGGAAAATATTCGTTGCAATTGGCTACATGCATGGCTACAGAATGACAAAATCAACAGCGTATGTCATTGGCAGTGAAGGGTTAATCTTGTTACGAATTTTCAATTGGGCATCTTTCATCATTGGACAATCTGGCATGGATGCGGTGTCCACATTATGCATTTCCATAGTCAAAGGGGCTTTTGCATATTCCTGCCTCAACTTTTGCGAGTTTGCAAAGAATGTCTCAAGGTTTGATATAAATTACAAGGAAGGCTTTTGCATGAGTGCAACTCAATGTAGGAACTCCTTTCAAACTGCTAGAATGCCTACGGAGATTCACCATGAATTCCACCTAATACCAGTTTATTACATATGTTATTTCTGCAACCCTTTTTCTCCCTTTTCTCTCCTTTTCTTTGTTTTGTTGCTACGCAACTATTCTTCCTTTTTATGGCCATCTAAATGCTATACATAAGAAATCAAGTCAACAAATCTTTTGCCGAGGTGAAGAAACATCTCAAGCGTACCATTTAACAGTTGTCTTCATACCCAAACTGTCATGTAAGTTTTTTTAATATAAATTTTAAAATATTTCAATCTTTTTATAAATTTGTGAAAATATCTGCAACTTAATTTTTTATTTTTAATATATTGGCCACACTATATTACTTCTAATTTAATCATGTCTAAAATGGTATGGAATATCAATATGCTCGCTCCTTCCATAAAAAAGACTAAATTCTTTAAAAAATGAAATTACTAACTTGGGATTGATGTATATGCTTTTTACTCCTAGAAGACGACTTAATTCTTTTAGTAAATTTTCAGCCATATAATTTGACATGAATAACATGCATATGCAATATGCAATTATCTAACAATCCTATATTTCTATTATTGTCTATATTTTTAATTATTATTTATCTTTTTTTTATAAAAATTCTACTTATTTTATTTTTAATAATTATTATTTATCACATCATTGTTGGATCACAAATTGAACATTGAGCTTATATGTGAATAATTATGTATTGTGGACTGTCATATAAGATCAAACTCATTTAAAGTGATTTATTAAGGTTTGGATAATTTCAGCTTTAATGTATCTGATAGAGTGTGGGCCTTTTGTGAGACCTTGAAAATTTGTCAGCCAGCAAACTTGTTTGCCAGCTAGTAGAATTGTTTTGCAGCTTGTCATGGGTAGTATACATGCATTATGTTTGAGCAAAGATGAAAGATTTTGATGAGCCGAGGGGATGAAATGGAGTGTTGCGATTATAAGAAAGGAAAATGGTAACAGAAACCAGCAAAAAGCAGTAAAATTGTGTTGTAGGTACATGGGCCTTAGCATGTCGCCAGAGCACCAAAGGGAGGGGAGCTTATAATGTTCTATCTCTCCCATCTTTTAGCCTAAACCCATTTTCAGCTATGGTTTGTGCTCCCAAGCCCCAAAAAATGTCTTATTTTTGTAGGAAACCATCCCGAATTAGTAGTGGACTAACCACCCAATGTATTGCAACAATTTGGCTTGAAGAAAATGACAAATGGAGCAAATTAGAGAGGTGGCAGTTGCTGGAAATCATGGGGTCTATTGTTCCAGCTGGGTTTTGTGGAATTTAAGTAGAGGAAATAATGAGGTTAGCCATTTTTTTTAATAACTGATATATTTTGCTAATTAAATTCATTGAATTTAGTTTTCATAAGCTGGTTCTAGCATGACTGTAAAGTTGAAAAGTTGAGATTTGTAAATTAAATGATTAAATGGATGTGTTAATGATGAAATTGAATATATAATCATTAAAGATGTGTATATCTGTAATTTGGAACCAAAATTCTAACTGTTGGATAGCTATTGCTTTGAATAATATAAACTGGCCACCAAGTGCTTGATGAAATGATCATTAGAAATGCACCATCTGACTTAGGTTTATTATTGGCTGCTTAATGACCATTTAATCGGGATTTAATTGGATGAGTAGATAAGGCTTAAAAGAGGCAATGTAAAGAGCCAAGATTGTAAACAACATTAGTTGTGCTATATGAAGTTCAATTACCTTTGAGTAATTAAGACATGCGCATTTTAGATGTAGAGGTCTTGAACTAAGAATGTTAGCCTTGGAAATACAAGCTTAAGAGTTAAGTAAAGTGTGGTGATTAACAATAAAGTGAGTAGGCTTAACTTGTATTTACAATGATATGTTTTGATTATACTATAGTTGGGCTACTATAGTTGCTACCCATGAATATTGCTTATGATTGAATCAAGGAATACATTATTATCTAAGGTATGAAGTATATTTAATTTGGGTTGCAATGGTGTGTTTTGGTTTGAAGTTTATGGCATTGAACTATGAATTATCCAATGCAATCCATAAGTTAGGAATTGAACATACATGTTGTGTGATATGGTGTATGGATCATGCATAGCTGAAAAATGTACATAGTGTCAATGACATCTAATTTTTGACATAGAATTTGGATGATTTAGAAAAAGTTCTTAACATGAAAGTAGTAGTTCTCAAAATTATCTTTCCAAAGAACTAAAATCATTAAATTCTGAGTTTACATGACAAAGTTATAGTTAAAACAGTGTAAGAGTCTCTGATACAAGTAGACGTCACTTGTGGGGCCCATGACTAAAATTTAGGATGATTTAGAAAAAGTAATCAACATGAAAATTGTATAACTTGAAATTATAGTTCCAATGGCATATAAATTACTCAATCTATAGTTAATATGAAATAATTGTGGTAAGATCACTAAAACTGTTCCAAGGGGATAATAAAATTCAAAAGGCATCATTTTGAGGCTCCACAACTCCAAATGGAGATTTATTCAAAAAAATTTATCAACACTAAAGTTTTATCTCTTAAAATTATCTATCTAATGGAAGAAAAATTACTCAATTTGGAGTTTATATAAGAAAGTTATGGCTAAATTACCAAATATATTTCTGGTAGATGATCTTAAAACTTAGCTAGGCTGATAAAGCATGAATATCTATCTAAAATTGAGATAGTCAAGTATAATTAAAATTAGTGTGCTATGATGCACCTAAAAACTATATAGAATTATTAAGGAATCAAATAAAGGATAATTATAATTCCTTGGTGTATTATGCATTATTCATGCTTTATAAATGCATTAAATGATGGTATGTGCAGGGTATTGAGATGGAATGCAGAATGCATATAGAAGATCATTAAGGATGTTGGCTTGAAGCCAAAGCATTAGCTTGTGGAATCCCGTGAAGAGCGATATTTCACATGAGGTAAGTAGGTCTTTTATGCTTAATGACTGTATGAATGGGGATATTGATTATTCCATTTGTGTGCCAAGCATGGATGTTATATGCTTTATAATGAATTCTTTACATGGTTTATTACTCAAATTAGTTGAAATTATATATATGCATATATGATTGGCATGGGGAATCAAGTCTCCTCCCAGATTTGTGTATGCTTATGTAAGCATGTATGGGTTACCTTGGGGAATCGGGTCTATTCCTAGATTTGTGTATGCTTATGTAAGCATGTATAGTTAGCATGGGGAATCAGTTTATTCCCAAGTTTGCGTATACTTGAGTAGAAAATTTTGTTCCCTTTTACTGTTGGATTGATTGATGGGAATGTTATGTTTCTCTGTTAACATTGCAATGTTTTATTGACTAGATGATAGATTAGTAGGGATGAAAAATATACCTGGTTTGTGTACATGATTTGATTCTTGAGTATGAATGTCTAAGATCATCATGATCTCATGATTTGGTATGATTAAGGCATGTTGTATTATTGTATTGTTATGTGTTGATGAATGTGGAATATTAGATATTATTCTGTTGTTGTTGTTTTAATCGATTAGCCTACTTATTGAGTTTACCTAGATTCATGCCTTTTTATGTTAAATTTTTAGCTGATAGATCAAGTAAAGAATCCTAATTGAGGATTGAGATAGGTGAGCAAAAGTAGAAGAAATGTGATTTTATGGTAAAGTATTAGGATTGGAATCCCATTGAAAGTTGTAATTATAATTTGATTATGAGATTGTATATTGTATAATTATAGACTAAAGATGTATGACATGTCATATTAAATCATTTAAGCATGATATTGTAAATGACTTGTATGAATCCAAAGATGAACATTGTCATCATGATACAGTTTTGATCTTGGGCTAAGTTGTGAGTATGAGTTTGAGTGTTTAGTTATAATTGTTGTCTTATAATTATTAAAATGTATATTTTATTTGATTTCACATATGTATATCGGGTTTAAATGTCCATAATATAGGGTAGACTCTGCCGGATTTTAGGTAGGATAATTCTCTTAGAAATAGGAAAATGATGAGGTTATGATAAGATTTTCTTTATGAGGAAAGAAAATGGTAGAGTTCCATATCAACCCCGGGGTGACATGGTCAAAACGCATAGGGTAGGGGTGTGGAGTGTTACACCTTTAATACATAGAGACTTAAGGGTAGTTTCTATTTTTATGATAGACTAAAATAGAAATACCAAAGGATAATGTGTAAGTACATATGAGTTATATATATAGTGGTCATGGTCCTTGGGTCACATTTATATTATTTTTATTCTTTTTGGCATTCAATCATTAGAGAGAAAACAAAGAGAAAAGCTAAAGGGTTCTCTTAGGGGAATACGAATTGATCTAGAAGGCTAACCGCATGACTTTAAACAGTAATCAACTATTATGGATTTAGGTATACTTCTACTTATGTGTTTATTAATTCTTGATGATACAATATGAATGATCCTGAGATTTATGTCATGGTTTTCGCAAAAGAAATTACCTCAACAAATGGTATCAGAGCCTTTTCATGTAGAATCATTGGGAATAAAAAATTAGAAAATTGATATTTTTTATGGCACTAGATTATAATGGAAATTGATTAAGGAAATCAGATTTCAAATCTGAAATCTCAATCCCCAAATCTGTAACAAGTTTCTGGATTCAGGAAACCCTAAATCTAGACCACGTCCGATCAGACAATGGAATCACCATCCATGTTGTTTTGTTACTTAAATCAAAAATAAAAAATCATCATGCTGTCTAACCACATTTTTTAGCTTACCTCAAACCATCTGATGTTCTTAGCTGCCCTTCTTCCTTATTCACATAGCCAATGGTCCCTGCATCCAAATTCGTCACTCCTCTGACCAGTCCCATCGTCTAGGTCGACTGATGGTAGCCAATCAACTTGACTAGGTAGGATGCATTGTCCAGCCAGATAACTATAGGTAGTGTTGGACAATGTAGGCGGCGGTCGCTGTCGATGGTGGACAGCGACTGTGAACGATTGGCAATGGGCAACGACTGGATGGAGATGGGTTTTTGGATTTTCAGCCATGACAGATGTTAGTGGATGACAGTGCTTATGGTAGGTGGTGTCAATGGTAGGGCAACAGGCATGTTGTTGGGTGTTTTTTTGGGCACATGCTGTTGGTGCACCCTACCCAGTCTGACGACAGCGGATGTGTGGTGCAGGCGGTAGCATGTTCCGGCGATGGCATTGGGGCGATGACAACTAGGTGGGTTTTCTGGATTTGGGTAGCCATTGCTGTTGGTCGGTCAGGGAAGAAGATGGGTTATTGCCCTAAAAGTTTTTTTTTTAAAACGGATGACCAACATTAAAAATGAGATTTTGTGATCCATAGATGTCAGATTTTGATGATCTTATAATAAATTTCCACATTTTTTGATATTCTAAATTCAATGAATGGATTAGATTTTTCAAAATATGATGGTATTTTTACATTTTGTATGGACAGATTTAAAGGGCCTAGATTTTATCTCTTAAATGTTTGATTTGATCACTAGATCACTTCTAAATATTTAAATTCCCTATTCTTATTTGATTCTTAAGGTTTATAAATTTATTCTTCATAAGGTTATTTTGAGGGAATCTTTTAAGAAATTTTTTGGGTGTAATTTTAAATTTGAATATTTGTACGGTTACGTATATATTTTAAGATGAATTAATTAAAATAATATGTCGCTAAAGTGACCTCTCTTATGGAAATTAATTCATTTTGATATATAAAAGGTTGCACATTTGTAACTTATGTGAATGTTGACCGATCCAAAGGAATATCGATATTTAACATAATTACATATGCACCTATGGTAATAAACACGTGATGATTATTTAGTTTTTTATGTGAATAATAAATTGGCCCAAAGGAAGATTTATTTTTCCACATATCCTTATTATCAATATTTGATTACTACACCAATATATCACTTAGAAGTTAATATTTTGTCCAAAGTTAAAGTATTAATGAAGTGCACAGTGTCTTGATATGGGGGTTTACCTTTATTTGAATTTATTATTATGATTTTTGGTTTAAAGACTTATTTGAGCTTTTTTTTTTATTTTTCTTTGTTTAGTTATGATTTCTGCCAACATCAACTCAATTCCTATGCTAAATGGCTTAAACATCAAGTAATAGAAGAAGAACCTCTTAATAGTTCTTGGAGTCTTGGATCTCGACCTTGCATTAAAGGTTAGTTCTCCTCCACCTCTTACAGACAAGAGTACTTCTGATGGGAAGAGAGAGATGGATAAGTGGGAGAAATCAAATCACATGTGTATGATGATCATGAAGAAAGCCATTCCAAAAGCATTCAGGGGCACAATATTAGAAAAGATTCTTACGGCTAAAGAGTTCTTTACAGATATTGAAAAGAGATTTACTAAGAACAAAAAGGCTAAGATAGGTACGCTCTTGATAAGTTTCATTTCAATGAGGTATAAAGATAAAGGTAACATTATGGAGTACATCATAGAGATGTTTCATCTTGCTTCTAAGCTGAAAGCACTTAAGCTTGAACTCTCTGAGAAATTGCTAGTGTATCTGGTTTTCATATCTCTTCTGATATAGTTTAACCAATTTAAAGTGAGCTATAACTATTAAAAAGAGATTTAGTTTTTGAATGAGCCCATATCACATTATGTTCAGGAAGAGAAAAGATTAAAGCAAGATAAGGCAGAAAGTGCTTACCTAGCCTCAACCTTCAAGGACAAGGATAAAAGAAAGAAAAGGAAGAAGGATAAAGAAGCTACATATACAACATCTCAAAAGAAATAACAAAAGAAATCAGATGAAAAGAAAGATAATGATTATTTCTTCTGTGGATCTAAAGGGCATAAGAAGTAGTAGTGCACTAGTTACCTCGTATAGTGTGCCAAGAATGGTATGCTTCTTAATTTAGTTTAATTTGAGGTTAATTTAACTTCAGCACCTAGACAAATATGGTGTATAGATTTTGGTGCAACAACTCACATTAGTGTGTTTATAAATGGTTGCTTGAGTTGCCAAAAGCCAATTAATGGTGAAAGATACATCTATGTAGGCGATGATAAGACGATTCAAGTTAAGGCAATAGAAAAATTTAGATTATTGTTAAAGACAATATTATTTGGATCTTAGTGAGACATTTATTATAACATCTTTTAGATGGAACTTGATTTCTATTTCTGCTTTGGACAAATCTAGTTATTTTTTATTATTTAGAGATAACAAATTTAGTTTGTTTCATGATTCAAAATTGGTTGGTTGCGATTCTTTGTCAGGTTATGATAATTTTTATTTGATTGATATGATTACTTCATTTCACGAATCTCTATAATTAAGTATACAAAGTGTAAAGAGAAAATTAACCAATGAGAATTTGACTATTATAACAAGTACAAAAAGAGAAAAGGAAAAATAAAACAAGATGAAGATTTATCATAATGGATCAAATAATTTTCATTTTTATTGATTGTTCTCAATTGATTACATTTGCTTTATACATCAAAAAATTATATATTCACATTCTAAACCACAAGTTGTCCTAATTACATCTCCATAATGGGAGAAAATCCTTAATTAAAAGGAAAAATATAATGTATTTAGAGACCCAATAAAAATAATCTATCTCAAATAAATATGTGTTATCTTTGGGATTGTCGAGCATATTGAGATGACTTAAAATTCAGTGGATCGCCTCAAGTTAATGGGCAGAGAGGATGACATGGCTCTAAACTGGGTTGCTAGATATTGGATCAATCTAAAGAATAAGTGCTTTGATCCAATTGGTATGTCCTGAATGGAATCAATACCAGGTAATTTCTTTCATTTAAACTGTTAAAAACTATAGAGGCTGTAAGTGGTTTGTAACCCACTTGGTATATCCTAAAAGGACTCAAGACTGAGTGATCTCTATTCTGTTTAGACTTGAAAGTGACTGGAAGAAAATAAGTGCTCGCTTCTCTCACATTGCCCATGAGAAACCTAGAAAGAGTAGGCCAGGTTGACTGGGTTTTAGTTAACTTTTTCACATTGCTCATGAGAAGCTTAGGAAAAGTGGGTCAGGTTGACTGAGTTCTGGTCAGCTTTCTCAAATTGCCCATGAGAAACTTGGGAAGAGTGAGTTAAGTTGATTGAGTTTAGCTGATTGAAATGATTTTGCTAAGGATAGACTTGGTGAGTCATGACTCAGTGACTTGGTCTTAACTTAGGCTTTTTAGATAGGTGGATGAGTAATATTGGCTAAGGTTTGATTCAGTGAGTCATGACTCAGTGACTCAGTCTTAACTTAGGCTTTTTAGGTGAGTGGATGAATAGTGTTGTCTAAGGGTTGACTTAGTGAGTCATGACTCAGTGACTTGGTCCTCACTTAGGCTTTTTGGGTGAGTGGATGAATAGTATTTGTTAAGGTTTGACTTAATGAGTCATGACTTAGTAAATTAGTCTTTACTTAGGCTTTTTAGATGAGTAAATGAATAATATTTACTAAGGTTTAATTTGGTGAGTAATGATTCAATAACTTAGTAAATTATGATTCAATGACTTAGTCCTAGACCTAACTTTTAAGTAGTTAGATAAGTGGTGTTTTTAATATCCCATGAAAAATTAAAAGTGGGCGATCTCTGCCTTTCACCTGTGAGAGATTGTGAAGATAGGTTACATGAATTAAGCCTAATTATACTTTGAGTTAATTAATCCTAATCACAATTAGTACTAATAATAGTGATTAGTGCGAATGATAATCCTTAATTAATTTAAAATGATAAATAAGGAACATGCCATCATTTTTTGACTTATGGGGCATTTATAGGGTAACTCTGCCATTTATGGACTTTAATTAGTGTTTAAATATTTTTTAATATGTTTTAAATATCTGATTCAACATTATTTAGTTGTCCACTAATCATATGGAACCCACCATTACCACAACATGGGTGAGACCCACGTGTGTACCATGGTAGAGTCATGGCAGAGTACCTTTAGGCACTAGAGAAATTATTAGTGGTCAAAGGCCACTGCCGTCAGGAGAGGCACCTGCCTCTTGAAGAATTCCCAAAGCTTTAGAGCCAAAAATCTCTCTAGCTAATTCGTCCCCTAAGAAAAAATGGGAGGGGTATTTATAGAGTCTGTCTACCTCTCTTCACAAATTTTCTTCTTTGATAATGCCACCTAAAGTCTTTGGTTGTGGGACCAGGCATTGTGCTTGCTTACCTCTTAATTAGTGCAAATATGAATTAATAGGTTATCCGATGGACCCTATTGATTGTAACCATGCATGTTGATTCAAAATTTATAACACAACCTAATGCGGGCTATGGGATGCCACTTCTCCTTTTTCATATCAAAATGTCAAACCTTATAAAGGGAGCATCACGTGTATGTGTTTACTTTTTAGCTGTGCTTCTAAAATGGGCCCTCTCAATGCTTACTTTCATGGCATTTTAGCAATAAAAAATTATGCCCGTCTCCATCTCCCTATGTAGGATGTCTTGGCAACCAACCTGCATCCCATAGAAATCATATGGAGCATATCTTAAACCAAAACCCAGCGTGGAATCTGGATGATACTGATGATTATCCTTTTCCAATAAACTCATATGCATAGCCCCATTTCATGCTACTGATTCAAAAATCTATTTTCCACTGATCCGTCCACTTCTCTTGAAGTTTTCTTTTGATTATTGCCTATGCATCTGACTTCATGACATGTACAACTTTTTTCGCCTATGAGAGTTGATTGCAGAGTTAGGCCATGCCTTGTGCTTCTTGGAGACGTCGTTGTTTTGTATGACCATCAATATCTAAAGCAAGTAGGGTCATTAATGTCTTTTTGACTTTTCCAACTTTATTATGTTCCACTGGAAGCTATGTTTCAAAGTTGCTTATCAAGCATCAATAATGATGTTGACTTTAGTGGCCATTGAGTGGACCTCATCCTTTTGCTATTTGGGCATAACTTTTGCTCTTGTCTATGCTAGAATAAAAAAGAGAGTTTTGCTTACGTCTCTCATGCTAGTTTTGACCAAATTTTTTTTAGCCTTTTGCAATGCTTCTTGGCTATGCAACACCCTGTCATTGAATTTTGTCTATGCTATCTCGTCCCTTCACATTTTACCATGGATTGATTATGCAAATTGAGGTTTTTTTTTTAGCGTGGCTTGCTGCAACATTTGATTACTTGACATGGGCGGCTTTTTTCATATTGCAGCTTGGCAAGGCTGGTAATCACATATCTTGCTTTCAACTACATATCTTGGCATTTTGCAACACCAAATGCCCATCCAAATCATGCAATTTGTGCTCAATAACATTCTCTACTAGACAGCGGCTTGGAATTTCACTTAAATGAAACAAATTCAACTCATGGTTATGTATTAATGAGCCTCCATTCAATGCTATATTTCTTACTTCTGTTGATTCTTAAGGTTAGATTTTATCCACCCTCAAAACTGCAGTATGACATAAGAGATTAGGTCATATCTACAGACAGGGGATAGAGAAACTTGTGTCAGATAAAATTCTAGATCCCTTAGATTTCATAGATTTTAATATTTGTGTCAACTGTATAAAGGGACAGCAAACCAATCAAAGGAGATTTGAAGCCATAAGTACTTTGGATGTCTGAGAACTTATATAATTGGATATTTGTGGTTCATTCTTTATAACTGCTTAGAATGATCAATAATATTCTTATAATGTTCACAAACAACTTTTTCAGATATAGTTATATATATCTCACTCATAAAAAGTCACAGTCACTAGATGTGTTCAAAAATTATAAGGCTGAAGTTGAGAATCAACTTAGCAAAAGGATCAAAAGCGTCAGATTTGACCATAGTGGTGAATATTATGGCAGATATGATAGTTCAGGTGAACAACATCTAAGACTGTTTGCTAAATTCTTAGAGGATGCGGTATCATTCTATGTCGAGTTTGCCCATTATGAATGATGTAGCCGAAAGATAAAACATAATGTTTAAGGATATGGTGAGGAGAATGATTTCTCATTCTATCTTACTATAATTACTCTGGGGAGAAGCACTTAAGACTATATCTTATATCCCTAATAGAGTTCCAACTAAAGCAATCGCCAAAACCCCTTATGATCTTTGAACTAGTAAAAAGCTTAGTTTAAAGGACTTGCATGTTTGGGTATGTCTAGCTGAGGCAAACCCTTATAAGCCTAATGAAAAAAAATTGGACTTAAGGACAGTGAGTTGCTATTTTATTCAATATTTTGAGAGATCCAAAGGGTACAAGTTATATGATTCCATGACTAAGTCAATTTTTAAAGAAAAAAAGGCTCGGTTCTTTAAGGATATCGAGCTTGTAGGGGAGAGATATGGTTAGAGACTTTATCTTTGAAGAAGAATATGTTGATAATTCCCACAGGTATTAGTGGCATTGATCATGATCATATTCATAACTTTGTTCAAGACATAATGGATTAAGAAAATATCGGAGAACCTCTCAATCAAGAAATTATTTCAAAAGAACAAACTCTACCACCTTAAGAACCTATGTCACTAAAGAGATCCACCAGAGAAAGGAGAAGTGCAATGCCAAATGATTACATTATATTTCTCTAAGAACATGAGGTTGATGATGGAGTGATGAAAGATGATCCGATCAACTTTTGTTAAGCCATGGAAAGTTCTAATTCTAAAAATGGATTGATGCCATGAATGAAGAAATTAAGTCTATGAAGGACAATGATGTGTAATATCTTATCACATTGCCAGAAGGTGCAAAACCCATTAGTTGCAAATGGATGCCAAGATAGTTTAAAATCTACGTTAGGCTATATCTACTTGCTAGCTAGAGTGTTATCTCCTAGAAGAGTGCTAAATAGTCTCTTGAAGCCTCTTCTACCATGACAACAAAGTTCATAGCATGTTATGACACATCCAATCAGGTAATATGGTTGCGAAATTGTGTTAAAGGGCTGCACATAATGGATGATATTGAAAGACCACTCAAGTTATTTTATGATAATAAGTCCACAATTTTATAATCCAAAAAAAAAGAGCTCGACAAAGTTAAAGTTTATAGACATTAAGTTCCCAGTTGTTAAAGAAAAAGTTCAGAATGGACAGTTGTTTATAGAGCACATCAAAACTAACTCTATGATTATGAATCCTTACTAAGGGATTGTCACCCAAAGTGTTTCATTTGCACACTACTCGTATGGGTGTCATGTCAATTAGGGATATTCAGTTTTAGTGGGAGTTTATAATTTTATATACTCTTATGATATAGACATTTTTTAAGTTATTTCAATTTAGAAATATTTAAGGTTATTTTCTGCAAAAATAGGTATTTTTGTTATTCATATTTTGATTTTTTGTGCAGTTTGATTTCACTAAGGTTTAAGGTAGACCAATTAGAAATAGGCATGTTAAGATCACATTGCATAAAATTTTCATGATACACATCCACATCATAATCTATGACATTCAGTTATATCAACATATGTGACCATAGATGGGTCGAGTTACAATAGATGTAATGAAGGCCACTTTAATTCTATGTTAGTATGATTGATAGACCAGATTGATTATAAATACTTTTCGGTAATAACAGTAAAGTTGAGCTTATATGGTTATCTTTGAATTTGAAATGGATGATTATAAGGTTATAAATATAGCCCAAGTGGGAGATTGTTGCATCGTAAATTCAACATTGAGCTTATATATGAGTAATTATGTGTTGTGGATTATTATATAAGATTAAGCCCATTTAAAGTAATCTATTAAGGTTTGAGTAATTTGGGCTTTAATGTATCTGATAGGTGTGTGTCTTTAATGCGTAAAGACTTATAGGTAATTTCTTTTATGATGGGCTAAAATAGAAATATTTAAAGATAATGCGTAAGTACGCATGAGTTATTTATATGGAGTGCTCATGGTCCCTGGGTCACACTATGTTATTTTCATTCTTTCTGGCATCCAATCATCAGAGAGAAAACAAAGAGAAAAGCTAAAGGGTTCTCTTAGGAAAACACGTGTTGATCTAGAAGGCCAACCGCACGGCTCTAAACAGTAATAAACTATTATGAATTTAGGTACACTTTCACTTATGTGTTTATTAATTATTGATGATACAATATGAATGATCCTAAGATTTATGTGATGGTTTTCACAAAAGGAATCTAGCAATGGCTGCTAATTAAAAGATTTTTATTCTTATAACAAAAATTAATTTCTTCAAATTCTATTATATGTTTATATAGGTTTGTTGTTGTAATGAATATAGGATGCCTCTCCCTCTTATGGTTATCAAGCAACCACGATGGAGAAAACCGTGGATGAAGAAATTTTTGAAAAAAGACAAAAGGACCCATGAGAGCTCATAGAGAAAATATACTTGTAAAATCATTTTGTTATTACCATTTAAAAAATATTGGAGAGTCAAGATAGACAAAACGTCCAAATTCATGTATGATCTGCTTATAATATTTAAACGTCCCCTTCAACTTAGATGGGTTTTGATAGGAATATGTATCCCTTGTTGCTTAGCACCGGAGAAGTTTTGATGCCACTAGTAAAGGAATTTTACATCGTATTGGATGAGATATAGAAAAGAGATATTTACAAGATGTAAAAAAGTAAATAAATAACATAACGCTGGACATAGAAGATTTTGCTCGATCCTCGTTGAAGGCATGTTCTTTTTTTTATGTTTTCTTATGGTTTAAACGTAGTTGAGGGCTTACCCATGAGATATCTATAGAACCCTTGTGCACAAGTATGAGAGCCATCACTCCATGAATTTTCACTCTAGCTAAATTGGGCCTAATTACATATTTAGAATTAATTTAATTTATTATGAAAATTTTAAATATGAAAATTATCTTTATAAAATACATAAAGTACATATAAGACAAAACAAAAGAAATTAATGGTTTATTGATGAATTTGGTTACATGGGCTGCGTTCTCATTTGATGGATGAGGATCTCGACCATGAATTTTTCACACTGTTGATCGAACGCTTAGGATCATACAATGTCGGCATCATGTTGTGCGGCATGGGTACTACTTCATCCTTGGTGGAACAACGCACCTAATTAAGTTGGACGTCTCACATTTTTGAGTCACAATCTAAACCAAAAAGTCAACCCATGGAAGAAAATCTAATGATGTTATTATAAGAATCATGAAAAAATCATGCGTTGCTACATTTATTTCAAACTAGACACTAACAATGAATAATTCCATCCCCTTATTGTTCACCTTTCACCTTCCTCCCCCAGTCAGTACTGACAAATTCATGAAATTGAAATCTTCCTCGGGAAATATCCCGCACAACTAATTTCTTCACCACGCCAGCGCCACAGGTAGTTGCACCCAATGAGCTTTCACCCACTGAAATGGAGCAACTTGTTTTTCCCAAGCATGCCTGGACAAAATGAAAATATGTGCACTTGTATTGGCATTGTCTTTTTATTTAACAAACTAGAGATTGAAAGATAATGAAAGTACAAGCAATCACGTGCAGAACCTAAATAAAATACCTTCTACACTACTAATGAGGCATTACTGGAATCGCACGAACCTTTCTGGAAACATTATAATAGAAATGATCACATACTCTTATTACAAGGATACCACTTACACCCAAAACTCTAACACTCTAACGGGACTTCCAACTCTTCACCCATATAATTCATCACTCATACATCTAAGCCACCCACTTACAATTCACTTCTCTCACCTCACTCACACTTCTCTAACACTTCACTCTACACTCACTTCAGTTGCTACTTTCATTGGTTGCATTTAGCTGGAGCTTAAGGCTCCATTTATAGATTTCTAAGTCGGTCACATAACCAACTTGAAAATTTTTAGAATGCTATAGTCCCCTCAAGTAATTGGCATGGATTACTCTTTATATTATTTTATTCTTGATCGGATATGTCGGTCTCATGGAATTTTCTAGAGACAAGACGAAAATATTTTCAAGGACTTTTCTAGAGAGAGAGAGAGAGTCAGTGACGGAAAGATGTTGGAGTAGTCAGTGACGCTTTAACACTCTTCCTCAACTACTCCTCTCTTTCTTCAACTTAGTTCTCATAGTCATGCCAAGCTGCCTTCGGAATTCTTCAAACTTTGTTAAGTCCTTCAGTAAATATATCAGCAACTTGATCTTCTGTCTTAATGTGCTTCATCTTTATTTCTCCTCTTAGTACCTTCTCTTGTATAAAATAATAATGAATTTCCACATGCTTGGTTTTTGCATTAAATACCGGGTTCTTTGTTAGGCGTATTGCTAATTGATTAGTGCAATTTGGTTGAACCAAGTAATCATCTGGTTGATGAAGATCTTCCATGAGTTGAGTTAACCACTTATGCTCTTGTGTTATCATGGCTGCTACTTTATATTTGGCCTCAATATTTGATAGTGATAATATTGGTTGCCTTTTACTATACCATGATACTACTCCTGATCCAAGATTAAATATATACCCAATAGTTGAACATTGAGTATTATTGTCTCCAGCATAGTCAGCATCGCAATGCTCCATTACTTCACATATACCACATTTCTTATATAAGAAATCAGAGTCAATAGTTTCTAGTACATACCTTAATATACATCGAACTATTTCTAAGTGAGGCTTCCTTGGCTTTTCCATAAACGTACTAGCTACTCCAACTATAAATGCTATATCAAGCTAAGTAATTGTCAGGTAGATTAGACTATCTACCAACTATCTGTACATTATTAAATCTTCTAACTCTCTATCGTCTACAACACACAATCTTGCATTAGGTTCCATAGGGATAGATATGGGCTTGCATTCAAGCATCCCAAATTTCTCTAATAGATCTTTTGCATCCTTCTCTTAGCATAAGAATAATCCTTCCTTGGCTTGTTCTACCTTGAGTCCTAGCAAGTGCTTTAGCTCTCCAAGCTCCTTCATTGAAAGCATATTAAGAGATTGCCCTTAGTTTGATGAATCTCCTTTTCATCATCTCCAGTGATAATGAGATCATCCATGTAGACTAGCACTATTGCCAACTTTCCATCTTCATTCTTCCTGAATAGACTTGATTTTATAGATACTATTGAATAACCACTTTGGAATAAGAATTCTGCTATCTTAACATACCATGCCCTTGGTGCTTATTTTAGCTCATAAAGTGCCTTCTTCAATTTACATATGTAATCTAGGTGAGACTTACTCTCTAATCCTTTAGGCTGCTCCATGTATATTTCTCGATCTAACTCACTATGTAGGAATGCATTCTTGACATTCATTTGCCAAAGCTTTCATGACTTGTTGGATGCTAGTGCCAATAAGACATGTACTGTGGTGATCTTTGTCACTGGGCTGAATGTTTCATCATAATCTAGTCCATACTTTTGATATAATCCTTGAGCCACCAACCGAGCCTTGTACTTTTCTATTATTCCATCAGGCCGAGTCTTTACTTTATAGACCCATTTGCATAAAATGGGTTGCATGTTCTTTGGTCTTAACACCAAATTCAAAGTCTCATTTTGCTTCAGGACTTGGTTTTCTTCTTTTATGGCCTTTCTCAGCTCTATGATGCTTCCTTGTATATGGTTTGCTCTAGTATTATAGTTTATTTTGTTTATGCAACATTTGCAAATTTAGGATTTGGCTTCCTTTATCTTGTTGAACTGCATAAAGGTGGTTGAGCTTCTCCTTGTTCTTCAAACTCATCAACTTGACTTGGCCTTTCATTTTTTGGAGTCTCATGATGCATTCTTGTTTGCCATGAACTCTTAGCTCTTTCCAATGATCTATGTTTGAGTTCTTCATCTAAGGGGCCATCTTCTTCAACTAGCTCTTGTCTTGATTGAGACTTATCAATCTCAGTCTACTTTTGTAATCTTTCCTGCAACATCTCCTCAATTTCTTTAGAGTCTGACAATAAGATTGCTTGTGGTGACCACCATGATGATGCCTTGTAGAATATTACATTTTTGGAAACATAACACAGCCTAGTTGTAGGATTTCAACACCTCCATCTTTTTCTTTGGTTATAGTATCCATGAATATGCAGCGGATGGCTTTCTTGTCAAACTTGTTGCACAAATGGTCTAGAACAAATAAATAACAATAAATAAATAACATATGCAGCCAAATACTCGAAAGTGGTTACCGTGGATTTGGTATTCCACAACTTCTCGAAAGGTGAAACAAACTCTAGTCTTGCTTGAAGGAGCCTGTTGGTCACATTTGTTACTATCTTCATGCATTCAACCCAAAACCAAAGTGTCACATTCTTGGCATGTAGCATGTTTTTGCTTGGGCAAGTCAATCGTAGATGTATTTTACGTTAATGTAGATAATATGAGAATTTTGTTGATGCATATTCTCCTCCATTATTTGTGCTTAGGCACCATATTTTTTGGGCTACCTATTTCTCCAACTTTTCTTTGAACTCTTTGAATTTAATTAATGCCTTTGATCTTTCTTTCATAAAATCAACCCAGACTTACCTTGAGTAGTTGTCGATGAAGGTCATCATATATTGAAAACCACTGATGGATGATTGCTTTACTCGTCCAAATACGTTCGAGTGAACTAACTTAAGTGGCACCTTAGCTCAGAACTTTGACTCCTCGTATGGTAGTTGATGTGCTTTTCCATATTGACATCCGACACAAACCGTACCTTCTTGGATATAAAGCTAGGGAAGGTCTCTGAGTATAGACTTCTTCATCATCACCTTTAGCTTATGGTAACTTATGTGCCCAAGTCGTGCATGTCACAAGTCAGTTGTCTCATTCTTTATTGTCTTATCTATGTATGTTGCCTGTAGACATCACATAGACAAACTTGACCTGACGTCCTTCCGTGATTGGTGTACTTGTCAGTTTCAAGCTTGGATATACCTTCAAATCATTTGGGCCAAATACCACATAATTACGTGAGGCTGTGATTTGTGAGACTGATAGCAAGTTCTTCTTCATACTTGACAAGTGGAACACATTCTCCAACTGTACTTTATGTGAGCTGAATCAAGGTATAATTACTATCTGGCCAATGTGAGTCATTGGTAAATTAGAGTTGTTCGTGGTCATCACAACTCGTCCTCCTTTGCACTCCGACATCTTGTTAGCTTTTCATAATCTTTTGTTATGCAATTGGAACAACCAGAGTCGACTATCCAATCATCATTATAGTTGATTAATTTTTCACTCACTGTGGTGAGCACCAATTTTTCTTCGAGCTTGGTAATGTAAAGCACACTCTTCTTGGTCAATGTCATCGGAAGCTTTAAACACTTCTAACTCTTCCATTGCAAGAGATGATTGAAGATCTCACTCTTTTTTGCTATGGGAGAGGTTACAATATTACCCTCTACCATCTGAGATCGACAATCTTGGGCATAATGACCTTTCTTTCTGCAGTTGTAACGCTGATTATTTTGTCACTGAAAGCTTCTCTCTTCCTAATGAGCTCCCCTTGGTTGAAAGCTTCTTTCTTCTAGCTTCCTTTACTGGTTTTTGGCTATCTCCTTAATTTGTCTTTTCTTAGTCTTGCAGTCAGTGTTGTCAGAACCAAATGGTTTGATAAACCATTTTTATGACTAGTTTAGGCCAACTTATTCAACCATTGGTTCAAACCATTTTGAACTATGATGTCTGCATGACATAATTATGATATATTAATTATTTTAAATTTTTAAAAAATAAAATTAAAAATATATAATTATCTATAACCTAAATAATTATAGATTACCTTTAAACCTATTATATTAGCTACACATAATATAAAAACCTAATATGCATATAAAAAAATAAATATCTCTATAAACTATAATAATAAACTAATGATGCAATCATACAAATGTTAAAAATACATCTAATGGGATATTTAATAATTTTAAAAAATTAAATAACCTAGAATGAGTCATGTGCAAATACTTATTAAATTGATGATGTGACTGAAATTTGACTATTTTTATATGCTACCAAAATTTGGCTGCTTTTGCATCCAAAACAAAATGAATCTCTCTCTCTCTCTTTTTATTCTTTACATTTTAGAGAACACTTGTATCATAAATAAAGTCCTATAAAACATAATAATATAAGTGAGTAATATTTACCTTCTTTGAAGCCATACATTGTCCACTGTTGATATACGCCGTCATCATTGACCGTCCATTGCCTTAATATGTCGTCCATCATTGACCATCCATCAGCCAATTAGGTTTGACCGATGGCACCTTTTCACCATTCTGACCTCTGATAATCCATTGCAACTTCAAATCTTCATCGTCGATCGCAGAAAACTTTAAAAAATAACATTATTGCCCACCTCTACTAATGACCATAGATCTCCTCCATCTTCCTAGTTGTTAACAAATGAAACTCATCAAATTGTATCCTCCATCTAGTCATCCATGCAAGAAACCCATCAGTCGTATCCTCCATCTACTGATCCTTGCAAGAAACCCATCAATCGTTTCCTCCATCCAGTCATCTTCGCAAGAAACCCATCTAGTATCCTCGCAAAAAACCCATTTGACTGCCTGGTGGTCTGATTGATTGAAATGTCATTGTTTAAATTGTTCATTTATATTTCAAACTAAATGGAAAAGTAACATACCATTCAATCCTTGAATTTGCCCACTCATGTTTTAAAATTCAAACTAAATACAAAATTGCCCATTCATATTTCAAAGTTCAAACTAAATAAAAAAATTGGTCATTCATATTTTAAACTAATGAAAAATAATACACCATTAAATATTAATGTATGTATATATGTATATATATTTATAAAATATTTATGTTGAAATAGGGTTATTGCTGGTTCGGGTTGATCCCAACCCTAGTGTAAATAATTTTAAATTGGGTTCAGGTTGTCAAAACCTGAGTTTCAACACCACTCAAATTCAAGCTTGACGGACTGGGTTTGGGTTAAACCTCGCCCAAGTTGCACCCCTAATTTAGAGGGTCAGGGAGCTTTGCTCAGCATTGCAAAATAGTCTACGATGCATGTCTTGTTTTTCTTTAATTATTATACTTGTACAAGAATATAAGCAAACTCATATAAAGCTTCGACATTTTATTTTTGGATGGGCATAATTTTGCCTACTAGATCATCATGAGCGTAGAAAGACATCCAAAGTTGTAAATGTGATATCTATTGAGTTTGTGATTAATACCATTCTCAATCATTTTTGGCTGTTATAATCACACACAGATATATATATATATATATATTGCAAATCTAATCCAATTCTATGATAGCCACCATCCAAACCATGATAATGTACCCTACTTTAGGACAAAAATAGATCAAAAATTATATTTTACTATACTATTATTAGATTAAGCTAAGACTGGAAATTAATTTTATATCATTTGAAACTAATTACCCGGCGTGGGGCCCCCACAGGTAATTCTCCATCTTTTTTTCTGACTATTCAGCAAATTCCCTCAAGCGGTTATGCTTCTGCAATTCTAGTTCCTAAATCTGGTCGGTCTTTGCGCTAGAGATCGGCACAGCTCAATGTTAGGAATGTTGTGGATGAGAAGGCTTGATATCCCAAAATGGGCGATGCCACGTAATACTGTTTTCCTTCTTTTTAATTGCTTATAAATAGTCTCGTTTTGGGTTGATGAAAAATCAAAATAATAACCCCAAAGGGTTGGGGTTTTTGAGGAGACACCGTCGTCAGCATGGGTTATTTGCAGGTAGCATTCTTAGTCTTAGCTCTATCATGTTTCTGTCCTCGGCAGGCTATTGCTACGCAAGTTTCCCATGACGGGCGGGCCCTCACAATCGACGGCCAGAGACGCATCATCTTGTCTGGATCCATCCATTATCCACGCAGCACGGCGGAGGTTCTTTCTTTCTTTCTTTCTTCTTCAAATTCCCCATTGCCAAGGAAAATTAATGATTTTTGCTTGCCCATTTGATCAAGACTAATTGCATGATGAGCTGTAAAATGCCCGTTTGATTATTTGACTACAATCCTCTTTTTTCTCACCTGCTCTTTCCTTTGACTGCAGATGTGGCCTGATCTCATTCAGAAGGCCAAAGATGGCGGGCTCAATACAATTGAAACGTATGTGTTTTGGAACATACATGAACCACGTCGACGTGAGGTAATGGAATTTTTTGAGAAATTGCACTGTACGACTTCAATCCTTAATTTGCATTATTGCTTTTTATCTTCAGAAAGGATAGACATTTTTAATGACTGCACTAAAAAATGCGCAGATTTTACAAATGTTCAGCTAAATTTTCATTTCCCGTGCAGTACAATTTCGAGGGTAATTATGACCTAATGAGGTTCATCAAAACCGTCCACCAAGCTGGTATGTATTGCATTCTTCGGATTGGACCCTACGCCTGTGCTGAATGGAATTATGGGTAAGTTTTCGAATATCTAAATCATAGTCCATCCCATTAATTGTAGGATAGGGAGCATTTAGTAGCTAAAGTAATTAAACAACATTAAACTACAGTAATTAAACAACATCAAAAGTTATCTCCTCTTAGTTAACTCCTTTGTGTGTTTTCTTCTAGAGGATTTCCTGTTTGGCTCCATCAAATTCCTGGGATTCAGTTGAGAACAGATAATCAGATATTCAAGGTTTTGCTCCCACTAGTAACTCGTGTTTTGAAATAGTTGAACTGGTCTGCACGCCAGGTTGGCCAGAAATTTCATAAGCTGTACCATATGAGAATCACAAGAACCTCACAAAAGTGATTCCTTTCAGCAACAATGCATCTACGACGTGCTGCATGCCACAAGATTGTGGCTTTGATATGTTAATTGGTTTTATTTTCATATGGGTTGTTTCGACTATGTAGATTTTATAACAAATTACTTGGAAGGTAACAATTGTCTTGGTGGATGGCGAATGCTGATATAAGAATGAGAATGCCAGATTGAACAATTGGGCTATCCAAGTATCCATATGCAATTAAAACTTAAAAGCGCCTTAAATCGAAACGCCACAATCCTTTTTTTAAGTTATTGTTACTAAAATCATCTTTCTTTGAAATGCAGGATGAAATGCAAAATTTCACTGCTATGATAGTCAACATAGTTAAACAAGAGAAACTACTAGCTCATCAAGGAGGGCCCATTATCCTCACTCAGGTTTGTTTAACTTGGAGATTTGTAACCATTTACATTTACAAAATGTGTAATCGGATTTCGTTCTTTCATACTTTAGTAATCTATCTCCTGATCACGACAGGTCGAGAATGAGTATGGAAATATCATGGGTCCATATGGACAGGCAGGGAAAAGATATGTAGATTGGTGTGCGAAAATGGCTGTGTCCCTTGATGTTGGTGTACCATGGATCATGTGCCAGCAAGCCGATGCACCCCAGCCAATGGTATGTTTTATTAGTATCTCGCCATAGGCAACCATCGCGATATTTATATTAAAAGTAGAGCAATCACTTTTGAAGCCTTTGCTAATACTAATAATTTTCCTTTTTTGGTTAACAGATCAACACATGCAATGGATTTTACTGCCATCAGTTCAAGCCTAACAATCCCAACAGTCCCAAAATGTGGACTGAGAATTGGGTAGGCTGGTGAGTGTTTTGATTTCTTTTTGGGGGCATAAAAATCATTGTTTCTTCAGGTTTTGCGTGTGACTTAATTAGCATCACCATGTCTGCAGGTTTAAAGCATGGGGCGGCAAAGACCCACACAGGCCTGCAGAAGATGTGGCCTTAGCAGTCGCACTTTTCTTCAAAAATGGTGGCACCTTGCAAAACTACTATATGGTCAGTCCCTTGACCATCCATTTCCATAAATGCATGTCGAAAATTTCATTTTTCCCTCCTTAATTTGTATAGAGTTGCTGATATTTCGTATGATTCCAGTACCATGGAGGGACCAACTTTGGCCGCACATCAGGAGGCCCTTACATCACCACATCCTACGACTATGATGCACCACTTGATGAATATGGTAACCTTCGCCAGCCCAAGTGGGGGCATTTGAAGCTGCTACACAAGATCATTCTATCAATGGAGAATGCGCTCGTCTACGGAGAAGCGACGACCACCGATTTTGGAAATGGCGTATCGGTTAGATCTTCACCATTCCTAACTTCCTCTTACATCGATTTGTAATTTTTGAAGTTCACCATGCAAGCAATATCTTGTACATTTTGTTAGGCAACCATGTACAAACCTGCCAATGGAACAGCTGGATGCTTCATTGCCAATGAGAAAACGAATGATGCCACAGTCACCTTCCAAGGCAACAAGTACACCATACCAGCATGGTCTGTTAGCATTCTTAGTGACTGTAAGACTGTCAACTACAACACTGCAAAGGTAGAGATTGGAAGTGCATGACCTCCAATGACTAATACATTTGAAATAGCTCTCGATAACAAGCGTGAATTTCATGTGCAGATTACAACCCAGACATCTATCATGGTGCAGAAGCCCAACACAGCTGAAAACGAACCAGCAGCGCTGAGATGGCTGTGGCAGGGTGAGAAGATAAAGGACACACTTAAAGGGAGACATGGCACCTTCACCGCCACAAACCTTCTTGAGCAATTAAATATTACCGGTGACAACAGCGACTACTTATGGTACATGACCAGGTAAATCTTTAAATTTCTTTTCTTTTCTTTTCTTTTCTATTTTGAGGTTCTCATGTAATTTAATCTAAATATCTTTTCAAAAAAATGATTTTCTGCTTTTCTGTTTCGAAATATTCTTGCAGCGTGGCTCTCACAAAACGAGATCCTATGTATGGCAAACAGATTACCCTACGTGTCAACACAACTGGGCATGTTCTTCATGCTTTCTTTAACGGAAAGCGAGTTGGTAAGTAGCAGGATCAGCGAAAATGGCTTCCAGTTTTGAGTTGCCTAGGTACACTTCTAGTGCAAATGCTAGATTCAATGAGCTGGACTAGATCGTGATTGCCACGCCACAAAAATGGAACCCCTAAATGACTTCAACTCTTTGATTTGTATGGATCCAGGATATCATCGTGGAACCAAAGGAAAATACCAATTTGTCCTTGAGGCTCCTGTCAAGGTCAGGGCCAAAAGAAATTTTGTTACTTTGCTCAGCGCTACCGTTGGCTTAGCGGTTAGTAATCTATTTTCATTGCCTAAACACTTCTACTTATCATAAACACAAATACTAGACCATTGACAATGGGATAATATCAACGTATAATATCTGAATCTTGACTCTCAATTATAATGTTGTCTTTCTTATGTCCTTTTATGGGTATGTAGAATTATGGTTCATTTTTCGACCTAGCTCCAACCGGAATAATTGGTGGTCTGGTCCAATTGGTAGCCGAAGGAAATATTACCAAGGACTTATCAACAAACGAGTGGAGTTACAAGGTGATTCATGGCAAAAAGACAATATTATTTTCCACATGTGGGAATTCCTGGAATCGTATTATAGTTTATGACTCACACATCCCATTTATGGATGCACACGTTACCTACAGGTTGGACTGAACGGTGAGGCCTGGCAAATCTACCGCGATGATCCTTCCCGAGCCTCCAAGTGGAAAGCAGAAGCTCTTCCTCTTAACAGATCGATGACTTGGTACAAGGTACATTGATCTCCAATTATTGATCAACATGCACAGTGCATCGTAGCTGTATAGTAGAACACGGTGAATTGATTTTGAGCTTTGTATAATGCAGACAACGTTCGAGGCACCCCTTGGTCAAGAGCCTGTGGTAGTTGACCTGCTAGGCTTGGGGAAGGGAGAAGCATGGGTGAATGGGCAGAGCATCGGGCGATACTGGCCATCCTTCGACGCCCCATCAGACGGCTGTGGCCAATGCGACTACCGTGGGAAATACGATGACAAGAAGTGTGTCAGAGGCTGCGGGGAGCCCAGCCAGAGATGGTAAATTAGTCTCCCCCACTATCACCATCCTCATCATTTCTTAATTAAAAACACACGTATTTATTTATGGGTTTACAAGGGGCTGTTTCAAAAGTCTGAGAACTGCAGGTATCATGTTCCACGATCCTTCCTCCGGAGTGGAGACAACACATTGATATTGTTTGAGGAATTTGGAGGTGATCCGACCAAGGTCAATTTCCAAACTGTGACGGTTGGGACAGCCTGCGGCACTAGCGAGGAAGGCTCGACGCTGGAATTATCGTGCCAAGGCGGCCAGACCTTCTCGGAGATCCAGTTCGCCAGCTATGGGGATGCTCGGGGCACATGTGGCTCATTCCAGAAAGGCACATGTGATTCCAGCAACGCCTTACCTATAGTGCAGAAGGTATTTTATTTAGCTTCTACCATTGAATGCTCGTAGTTTCATTATCTTTCAATCTCTTAGTTTCTGAAATAAACATATTTTCATTTTGTCCAGGCATGCTTGGGAAAAGCAAGCTGCTCCATTTCAGTGGGTGAAAGTGCGTTGGGTGCAACTAAATGTGGCGCTGGCGTGGTGAAGAAACTAACCGTGCAGGCTGTTTGTTGAGGAACATTTCAATTTCTTGAACTAATTGAGGAAGGAAGGTGTACAATAAGGCATTGGAATTACTCACTGATAATCTCCAGTTGACATGAAATGCAAATGGAGCCATGTATGATGTACGTATGATTCTTATAATAAAATGATGAACGTCTCTTCGTGGTCCACTTTGTTGTTTCCCGTGGTACGCCAAAGTTAGTAGAAAACTTTCCATGCAGGTTTTACATATCTTATAATGTGATTTGACATGTTAATTACTTAACAATTTAATTTTTCTCTTTATTACCTATATTTTCAACTAATGAAAATTCCACGTATTTTGCTTTTATCGCCGTTGTATGTCACCTAACATGGTGTTGTCAAAAATATTGAAAGGCTTGTAACTATTCAGCATCCGACAACCAAAAATACAAGCCTTCCATTGGCTCTCTCCCTCTCTCTCATCCCATTCTAGGCAACTCCTTGCAATTTGTTATGAGAGCTTTGCATTTACATGCATCAATTCCAAGTAAAAATCTTACTCAAAATTCAATCACAATTTATTGTCCACTATTGAGTTTTGTGTCATATATTCTACAAAATTTAGTAGGTTTGCATATATAAGATTGGCCTAGAAGAGTCCACGTAGGAAAGTCTATTAAGGAAGCTATATAATGAGATTTCAATTAGAGATTCAGTTGAGGTATTCTAGGATTGAGATGGAGGGTTGTCATGTAGATCTTAGGATTTTTCAAAGTGAGAGAAAGAGAGAGAGGTTGATGGGAGTGTGTTGATGGGGGATGTGTATAAGACATTCCGAGTGTATCTTTATAACCTATATTTAATAGTATATTTTATCTCTCTTTTATGGTTTTTTCCTTTTAGATTGAAGGGTTTTCCTAATAAATCTTGTATCTCTTTTGTGTGGTTATTTATGCCTTTGATCTTGTATTTATGATCATGATCCTAGAATTAGTATTGGAGCTTTAACAATAAGTGGCATCAAAGCATGTGGTCGTGATCGATACTGAGGATTGTTGATGGGGTTAATGATTAGAATAGAGATGATGGCAAGATCATGGTTAATAGATTGATTGAAAAAATTAGGTTTGAGTGCAAAAATCGACAAAGCTTTGTAAATTGAGGTGGCTACTAGTGGGCTATCCAATTGAACGCAGCATTCATAGAGCACTAAAAGCAATAAGATGCTGCTATTTTTGAGTGGTCACCGGCAAAGGTGAGAGCTATCAAGTGTGAGCAACTTGTGCAAGCAACAATTAGCGACATCGGTCAAAGGAGGTAGAGAGTTTCAAATGGAGGCAGCAAATGAAAGGAAAAAAATGATAGTAGTAGGTTTCTGTTGGAGAATGGAGTAGCAAAGTGTCGTTGATCAAAGTCACAAGAGTGGCCAAAGGTTGGATGCTAATGAGTTCGTTGAGCATGAAGAGGAAGAAGATGGGTTTTCAACAACGGAGTATTTGTGTGCTTTCCATTGACTAGAGATGGAGATCCAGTGAGGAGATAGATCACCAGAGGTCTTAACAAAGAAAAAACTCTATTGGTCAAAGTGGATTTGACATCCGATGGTTGCTAGTAGATGGCTTATGCAGGCAACGATAGAAGACCTGACCATAAGGTTTGTATGGGTAGGGTTCCTGCTAAAGATGGTGATGCACCAAAACTTGTGCATTATGGTGCACCAAAGCAGTACATATCTGGCCCATATTTTGTGATCTCAGTATTAGATTTGAGTGTTCTAGGTTATAATTTTCATATTTTTGATGTTGCAAACATGATGGTGGGGTCAAATTTGACGAATTTGCTTTCAATGATTTAGATATAATGTTGTGTGCAAATCAATAATGATTTAGTGATGATCAGTGATTCTTATGGAAGATCCAATGTTTGGAGGTGTTATAGCACTTGTGGAAGATGTGGATAATACATTGTTGGCCATGACTAGTTTGGATCACATTGATCAAAGTTGATTAAGGTAGATCAGGTTCGATCAAGTTTGGCACAATAAAGATTTGAGCAAATTTGAGTGGATCAATGGAGTGATCATGTTGTTTTTATGTTGATTATGTACATTGATGGTTTAGATTAAAGTGGAGTAATAGACTTCACAGATGACTATACTATAGATGTTACATTAGTTAGTTGTTTGTCTATGTGTGTAAGGTGTCAATAGTGCACAGAGAGTATAAAGATTAAATGATAGTTTTCTTATATTCCATGATGGACAGTGACTATGATTTTGATATTGTAATCAAAGTAGATGATGATGGGTCTTATAACTATGATCAACAATGGACTTGAAAAAGCCCGAAAGTTTGGAGACTATGATTTGAATGCTCCACCTTGCAAATCACATGTGGGCAATCATGTTTTGATGATTAATAACACAATGAAAAATAAATGAAAAATATAAAGGCTATCGAAATCCCAAGTACAGGTCCACAGCCGCCCGTGCCTACTGCTTCCCCATAGTAGAATCTTAGCCACTCGTGGAATTTGCTCGCGGTGTTTTAGGAAAAATTGAAGTCCTTGGACATTCAAAACCAAAACTGAAGCTGCCTACGAGCATAGTCGAAGCCGAAGCTGCCTGACATTACTGGTTGCCACATCAAAAGAAGAATCGCCTGACAAACCTATGTCACCTGTGCATACCTTATAGACTACAATCCCCTACCAATGGACAAAGACATGGGTTTGGGAGAAAAGCTAAAATCTTACCACAACTACTTGTAATGCACCTACCACTCCAACGATCAAAAATTTGAACGTTGTAAAGTCATTTTACCCTACCAAATCAACTCTAAGGATCTATTTTTGAGAGAGATATTTTATGAGAAATGGAGGGACGTTTCAAATAGTTTATTGAGCTTTAATCTTCAAGAAATCCTTGCAACCCTAAGGTCAAGCATGTAACCTTCTTCATAATCATTCAAGAGCTTTTATGAAATTAGATGATGTCTTGGCATTAATTATTTATTTCTTGATAAAAAAAGGAATTCTAACCATGTTTTTGTAATTTAAATATGATTGCAAAAATATGAACCAAGATAATAGATTTAACTTTTTAAGAGGAACTAGAATATTAGAAAAAGTTAATGTTAAATTGAGTAGTCAAAATTTTAATTTATTTTTTAAATAATCTAAAATTTAAATGTGTGATATGCCATAAATTAATGAACATAAATTTATAATGAAATTGTGGATTAGTGCAAATACTTGAGGAATTTGTTTTTAAAATATAAAGTGGAAATAATATAAATTAATAAAAAATAGAAATTTTAATCCTCCAATTGTGGATTTATTTGAAATTATAGAATAAGAAAGATGACTTAAGGATAACGATAGGTTTAAGGTTTCATGGCCATTTGAGGACATAATGGAATCATGAAAAATAATGGATATAAATTGTGGACTAAATGCACCAATAACCAATAATCAATCAAGATTGTCTAAAATCTTAATGGTTTGATTAAATTATCCAAAAATTTCGGTTAATATATTACAAAATGGTGATAGCAGTGTCTTAAATATTTGTAAGGAATGATCGACTAATTTAGGATAAATTTAATATATACAGGTCAAACGTGCAAATGGAAATTTCACATATTAAAACTATGACTTTAAATGTCGAGGGCTATCTTAGCTTAGCTTGCTTGAATATGCTGATAGAATAGTGAGAATCTACAACTATTCCAATAGTTTTTTAAGGGTTTTAAAATTTCTCGACTAAGTTGCTACCGTTTACATGAAATCAGGAGAAAAATGGGGATGGCCCATTTGACAAAAAATGACTCTTGTACCATTGAAAAGAAATGGCAATATAAATCATAAGAAGGGAAGGTTCCTTTTTAATTTCCAGCATGCGTTACTAATCGAGAATGTGTAAAATGAATGAGTAAGCTTCTGTGGGGGTAGAGAGAGAGAGAGAGAGTTACTGACAATTGGAAGGAAGAAAGCGGCGAAAAACTTGGAGGCTATTCATGCTGGTTTCTGTTGATGGATCTTGTCACTCTTTGTTTGTGTTTTCATAATGTGCAACTTCACTGATTAGTGGTTGTGGTTGTAAGTGAGGCAAGGCAAATCCATGTGTAAAATCATGAAAATGGACCATCACCAACAACTCATCTTGGTGACGCCACGATGAAGACAATGGTGAATCTCTTGACAATCATGACAGTCTAACTCTTGACTCTAATAATAGAATAATTTCTAATATTGAAGCAACCCAAAATAATGAATCCCTGATTACAACAGAATCGTCAAACATGCAACTAGTCATATTGTGTGATGATATGCCTAATCATGTTGTTGATACCAATATCAACAATGATGATAGTAATAATTATGTTCATCCTCAATGTTATAGACAATGTCCAAAATATTTAGAGGACTATAAATGTTATCCATCACAAGTTATATTACCTGTTTAACCATGGAATCATCATGTTGTTCTTAAAGATTCTCGATGGAAGGCTGCTAAGGAAGAAGAATTAAAAGATCTTCATTCAAACTAAACTTGGTCTCTAGTTCCCCGACCTCAATATGTGAATGTTGTTGGGTCAAAATGGATTTATTGTATGAAGCAACGAGAGGATGGCTCTCTTGAAAGATTCAAGGCTTGCCTTATTGCCCGTGGTTTTACTCAAGTTTGTGGTATTGATTTTGATGAAAGTTATAGCCTAGTTATTCACCACACTACAATTCGCCTTGTCATAGCTCTTTCCACTTCACTAAAATAGCACATAAGACAACTTGATTTGAAGAATGCATTTTTACATGGAAATATTAAAGATACTGTGTATATAGAGCAACCTCCTGGTTTTATAGATCCATGCAAACCCAATTATGTATAATTTCTTTACAAGCCCCTTTATGGTCTAAAGCAAGCTCCCCGAGCTTGGTTTGATCATTTATCTCAATTTCTTCTTCATCTTGGTTTCTATTGCAGTAAAGCAAACTCTTCTTTGTTTGTTTATCACCAAAATTTAGTTACAATATTGCTTCTTATCTATGTAGATGACATATTGGTGATAGGAAACAATGATTTGCTTATTTCTAATTTAAGTCATCAATTGAGCTTAGAGTTTGCCATAAAGGATCTTGGATGTCTATGTTTCTTTTTAGGTGTTGAAGTTAAACACTCTGTTGGAGGAGTCATTCTTTCTCAATGTAAATAGATTAAAGATCTACTAAACCACACAAGTATAGTTAATTGTGCTCCTAATGCTACCCTTATGGTCCTTAAGGACAAGTCCCATGTCTCAAAGAAAATCTTGTAGATGCAACATATTATAAAAGTATTGTTGGCACCCTTCAATACCTCACATTCACTTAGCTTGACATTCAACATGTTGTAAATAAAGTTTGTCACTTTTTCAACAAGCCAACAGAATTACATCTTAGGGCAGTCAAGCATATGCTTCGCTATCTTAAAGGGACATAAGACTATGGTATACGGTTTATATCTCACAGTCCTCTCTCCTTAAATGCTTTTTTAGACACTGATTGGGCAAGATGCCCCTTGACGGGGCGAAGCACAACTAGTTTTTATGTCTTCTTAGAAGCAAATTGTATCTCATGATTTTCTAAAAAGTAACCTATCGTTGCTAGATCAAGTTGAGTAGCATAATATAGGTCCATGGCCTCTGTTATCGTAGAATTGACCTGGCTCACATTTTTATTATAAGACATTGACATCCATTTATTTCATCTTCTGCAATTATCTTGTGACAATCTTAGTGCTCTTCCTATGTTTGTTATTCCTCTTTTTCATGTTAGCCCAAAGCATATTGAAATAGACTACCATTTTGTCCAAGAAGAGGTAGCCATGGGTAACCTTATTACACGATTTATGCCATCTTCACATCAGATAATAGATACCCTAACCAAGTCTTTGCCAAGGACATTGTTTGTTTTCTTTCGCAGCAAGATGGGAATCTATTCACACTCCGTCTCTACCTTGAGAGGGCTGATAAAGAAACAAGATCAATCAAGGATATAGAACTAGAAACAAAATCAAACAGTCAAGGATACAAAGATGGAAACAAAGTCAATCAAGATTATAAAGAGATATATTCTTCTTTCTCACCAACTCATGGCGCCACATGTACAATTATTTTTTCTGTACAATTGCTTTTTCCGTACCTCTATTTTTTGTATATACATATACTTGTATCTAAGTTATAACACAACATACTCAAGAATCAAAAATACAAAAGATTGCAGAGTTCTTCAAATTTTATATAGTAAAAATTATACAAGAGCATATAAATGATTTTATGTATTATGAATTATACATGAGCATGAAGATCAATGTATGCTTGTATGGGCTTGTTGATAAAGTGATATAGTTTGTAAGACTAGTGTTGTGAGTGATCATTGAGTTCAAGGCTACAAGTGGTTGAGATAGCTCACAAGGGTGTAGCATGGCTATACATGAGCATAAGTAGTATCTAGCAATGCCTATTGATTGCACAATGTGAGCTGTGTATATGCATAAGTGGAAATGCATGATTTAAAGTCATTTACATTATGACTATCACATCGAAAGTGGCCCTAAAATTTCAACAACATCTCCCTTGTATTTTGGGCTCCTAACATGTCGCGCCTTAAGAAAAAATTACTCTACACCTCATGTAAGCAATAACTTGCCCTAAACATGCAAGGCTGTCCCTGTTCTCCTGTACATATATGTAGTTTTAATTTTTACAACTGCAGTCCTAATATCCACAACTAGGGAAGCATAAAAGATAACAAAGTCATAACTTAAATAGTCATAAGTCCTTAATTACAATAAGACATAAAGAAATAAGAACTCTCCATATAAATATAATCACCTCACCCTCTCCCTCCACAAAGTAAAATCTCTCTAAATAATAATGATCTCGACTCTTAATGGCCTCATCACCCCCATGTTCTCATATGATGCCTATGGTGCTCTTGTCGTATGGGCTCATCTGTTAAAATTGTAAAACCTAGAATGAGTACATAACTCAAGAAGAAACTCATTACAAAGTATAAAATATGATACATAAAATCTAAAATAAAACATCATACAAGACACCTCAACTACTCATCTATATCATGTGTAATCACAAAATGCAACTCATGCAAGGATATGCAATTTCTTATCCAAGTATAAAACCTATACATAAAATGCATCCTCTGAGTATGAAACCTATACATGTAATGTCTTCTCTAGTATGCCATTCAATACTTATAACAGAGTGACAAGCCATTGTTTCCCTCTCGGAAGTCATATTGGTTGATGTGATATCACCCCTATAATCATTGAACTATATACCATAATAATCATGCATCATACAATGAACTTCTCCACTTGACTGACATGTAAACTTTGGAAAAATCACTCATTATGCACTTTATGCATTTCATATGAATGCCCTTACTCTATATGTATAATATACAATCTTTGAAATAAGAACTCATATACACCTTAATATAAATACTCCTACTTCGTATGAACAAGATGCACTCTCTAACATAGTTCATAAATATACCTCAACACTTATGCATACATCTCATCTAACATTATCTAAAGAAATTAAACAAATATTACTCAAACATCATTAGAGCACTATAATATCTCTATTCTATATTTCTTCTATGCTAATACTATATAATACATCTCCCAATGGGTTTTATAATGATAGGATTACTTACTTCTTATGCAATCAATTCCTCACTTGCACCTATTATAAACATACACACATAATAGCATCAACATCCATAGCATACTATAGATTCATAGTCATGTGCATATGAACTGATGCCCATCTCCATACTACTTATTAGCATCTTTATCCCTTAGTTATGTCATTTCATCCATAATGGATACTTTTATATCATATATTTAATACTCAAATCCTTGTAAATATATTTTCAAGTCACACATAGCTCATTCAAAGTATCAACATGGAATTCATTTCATATAATTAATGAAATAAGAATTACATTATAGAAATCAGCTCAAGTTACTACTCAATATTATATTTGGGTATAAATAATATCACTTCTTGTATAATCAACAACATTTTGTTTCTTTACATGCACACTTAGATCATCCTACTCATATCCAAGCTCATCTGCAAGTAATACATAAATCAAACATGTAAATCCCGTATTTAATTACTTATTATTAGGTTTTGTGTCTTGTATCTTGGAAAAGTCTAATGGGCTTGTGTATGTGAGATAGGCCTAGGATAGTCCATGTAGGAAAGCCTACTAAGGAATCTACATAATAAAGTTTTTATTAAGGATTCAGTGGAGGCATTCTAGGTTGAGATGAGGAAGTCATCATGTAAATCCTAAGATTATTTCTAGAGAGGTGAGAGAGAGAGAGAGGGTTATCAGAATGTGTTGATTTGGAAATATGTATGAGGTATTTCATGATATGTGTGTAAAACAACTTGGGTGTACCTTTGTAACCTGTTTTCAGACTAAATTGATTATTTCTCTCTCGTGATTTTTTCCTTCTAGGTTGAAGGGATGGATATTGCTGTCAGAATAAATGATATTACTATTAAAATAGATGATGTCAGT
>JAYJMB010075564.1:0-22976 GCA_036873735.1 Pouteria campechiana
TGTAAATGAATCTTTATTTCTATAAATGTATAGTTAGCTAATCAATTAAAATTTTAAGTGTAGCTTTTAATTTCTATAGATGAAGTATAAGAATAAGTGAATGAGCAAAAATATGAAAGTGTAGTTTCAAATTTTAATTCTAATCAATATAAAAATGGAGGTATATAGACAAAATTCTAACTATAAACTCTATTTCTAATCATATAGAAATTTAGAGAATAAACTTTGATTTCTGTAAATGAATATTTAGACAATTTTAACTAGATATAAACATATATAAGAAAATTGAATATAAGTATGTGAACAATTAGAATTAATGAATAAATGTGAAGGTTTTAAAATAAAGGCATGCAGATGGACAAAAATTAATTAATCGAAGGGATGAAGCATTAATACTTATTAACAAAAGAATTGACTAAAGGAAATGTGCAAGTAAAATTTTTAGGATTCAGATAATGACACTTTTAATGAAATCATTTGATTTTGAGTGTCATAATTGTACTTACCTTTCCTTTTTATTTTGAAGGAACTTGGTATTTCATCATGTCTTTATTTAGTTTCTTTAGACCAAGTCTCTTTTCTCCTTCTTCTTCATCAGGAGTTTATTTTCTCCTTTCTTAAATTCTTGCACTCGAGTTAGTCTCAACAATAACGCAAGTGGTGTGTGAGTGCCAAGTGTTTTTGCCCCTTAATAATTTGTCTTTGGCTTGTCTAAAATTTCTCATATCAACCTATAAGTCAAGACATCCTTGCAAATAGTGGGATAGAGAGCATACAGTGGATTTTTAGCATTTTAAGGTCTGCGCTCATTTCATCCTCAGTTGTGCCAATACAGATGATTTTTCATAGATGAAGATCATTTAGCCATAAGAAATGTTTCCAATCTCCATTTCCATTATATCAAGTTTAATCTATCAAAAGTTTGGAAGATGGGAGATAGACTACTCTTTGAAGAACATAGAGGATAACATTAATGGGTAAGTCAAATGGATCACTAGAATTGTTTATCTCGCCCACTCTAATACCACTTGTATGTTCCCTTAGGATGGTTTAACCCAAGAGGGGAGGGGTAAATTCGGTAAATATAAATTCATTGCTTAACCCCTATTAGATCATTTCCTTCTTATCGTGGTTGTGTATGGTGTGATGTAAAGTGAATAATAGAAACAATAAAATGCATGAAGAATAAAATAAATGGGCAAACACATGCATACAGACTATACAAATTTTATAGTGGTTAAGGACCCTGTAACTACATCCACTATTCCAAGAGCACACACTCATTATGTCTTGGGTTCCACTATATCACATATAATGGAAATATATAATGCTCCCATCACTCTCGTGGTTTTCACAAGCTCACTAGGAAACTTGCTAGTTTCAAAAATCACTAGCAAACTTGTTGGTTTCCAGAGATCACCAATAACTCATACATTATGGCCTTCTTTGAGCTCACCACCAACTCATTGGTTTTGAAGATCGCCAGCAAACTTGTTGGTGTTCTAGAGCTCCCCAATAACTCTTTTGTTTCAAAATATATACACTTTTATATAGTGTTTCTCTCAAGCACAAGGGACAATATGATCTTTTACATCCCTAACAACATGGAAAGATCTTCCCAAAATGTAAAAATAATGGCCGTAAGGACAAGCAGATTGAAGCTCATGAAGGATATATGACAGTTTAAGCTCTTAGACATGGGTGGAAGGATTTGCATAAGATTAAGCTCATTTGAAATGTCTTCCTTCACCACTTTTGAATTATCCTACCTTTTCTCCTTAAATAGTTTCTTCGTATTTTCGACTGTTTGAGAAGATTATGTTCATTGTTGAACATACACTCTAAAAATAGCTTGATTTTGATGATGTACATTCTTAACCAACTATGTTTTGATGATGAACAAAGACATGCGTGAAACATTAAGGTACTAACAATTCATTCTTAAGCATTTTGCAAAATTATAATTCCAAATTTAACTTGAGAATAATCTTCATGATGATCAAAGAAAGAAACCAAGTAAATGCTCAAGAAATTTAAATATATAAATCATAGATATACTTAGAAGAGAAAATAAAAAAGTTAATAATTTTCAAGGAAGATTCGGAATCAACTTCAGATTTAAATTTCATCCCTTTGAAGTTGCTGAAGTAGTAAGAGGTAACTCTTTGGAGCCACTAGAAAACTTTGGAGACAAAAGAACAACCTTTTGGGATCATGAAGTTACAAGTGTCAGATTCAACAAAAAACACATCAGAGCCAAGATATACATCTCGAAGCTAATGAAGCACTTTGAAGATAGATGATATTACTTTAGAATCCGTTAACACACCTCAAAGTTACGAGCTCAGATACTTCAGAATCAGTTAACGCACTTCGAAGTCATGGGCGCACGAGCTTTGGAGCTAAGTCAATTACTTTGGAGTCAATCAAGTTGCTTTAGAATTACAAACTCAAAGTCTTTGGAGACAGTTAAAGCACTTTAGAGTCATTAGATTATAAGCTTTGGGATTAAGTCAAGTTCTTCAGATTCGACAAGGCATTTCAGAGAAAATGAAAGACAACCTTTGGAGTTCAGAGTTAGTCCTTTGGAGTCACGAAATAATCACTTTGGAGAAAAAGAATCCCCTCGAAGTCATCATCCACAATCCTAATGCATGACACTCCTATCACGCCACTTAAGAGCCTCTCAAACACTTCTTTGGTCCATCCAAAGAGACGACGATGTGTGAAGTGTGCGGAGAAATCACCTACCGTTTAAATTTTGGGGAATCTGATGTTGGTTCATAGACTCTGAAATCTCATTGAAAGTATAACGATTATAAATTTGAACATTTCTTAGCATTTAATGATTCTAACCTACTACAACAGAAAAAGTTAGAGGTCTCAATGTAAAAGAAGTTAAGTGAGATTGAAGAAGATAATAGTTTTATATCAAAAAACAAGAGAGCATTTACTAAGTCTTTAAGGCTTTTCTTTCACAATTTCAACTCTACTGCAGTTCATTCAAAGAAGCATTCAAAACCATTCATTCAACCACTTTTGGAAATTGAGTCCGACTACTTTTATTGCTATATTATTTGTGTTTGCTACTTTCAAACTTCATATAAAATCATCCTGTTAGAGGCATTAACATTTGTACACATTTATTTCTACATATTTCTACAAGTCAAGGACTTGCCTATGTGTAGTGAAAGCAAGTAGGATACTTGCTAAGTATTTATGCAAGTTAGTTGGTGAGCTTAAAAACCAACTGGTGTATTTGTTTGATCAGAAGGTTACTGATCAAAGAAGCTATTAGTAGAACCTGAGTTTAGCAGAAAAGGCTAACCTAAGTTTAGCAGAAAAGGGTAACTTAGAGAAGTGGAATAGGAACCTAAGTGAAGGGTCGAACTACTATAAAAATATCAGTTTAAGTGCAATGTATTATTAGTAATTTCCTTAGTCTTGCACTTTAATTATTATCTAGCCAAAATTTTTAAAGACTCAATTCAACTCCCCTCTTGAGTCAACATCTGAATGGGACTAATAATTGGTATCAGAGCAGGCTTCACCAGTTAAACATTACTATGGTAATCTATTTCCACAACACTTTTGCTGAAGGTCAATCGACTTCCGGACCTCCACTATTTGATGGTATGAACTATGGATATTGGAAGATGGGAATGAAAATTTTCTTGATTGCCTCAATTATCAGCTATGAAAAACATTAAAGATGGTTTGATTGTCTTGAATACTAAAAATAAATACACTACTGAGGACAGTCTAGTAGCTAAAAAAGATGCCAAGGCAAAGAACTGCCTTTATTGCACTCTTACGTCCTCTGAATTTGACAAGATATCCTCTTGCGGTACTGCAAAGGAAATCTGGGACAAACTAGAGGTTGCACACAAAGGCATAAAGCAAGTAAGAGAAACTAAGATAAATTTTTTTGTGCAGGAATATGAAGCTTTCAACATGAAGGAGATAGAGTCAATCTCAGACATGCTTGGAAGGTTTCAAAAAATAAAAAATGGGCTAAAAAATCTAGGATAAAAGTATGTAGAGCCCAAAATAGTAAAGAAAATTCCAAGGTCATTGTCAAAGCATTGGATGGCCAAATTGACAGCAATCCAGAAAGTAAGGAATTTGGAAACCATGAGTTCAAAAGAACTCATGGGTTCCCTTATGACTCATAAAATATTAATAAAGTAGAAAAAATAGAAGAGCCAAAGGGCAAGAAAGCAATTGCTCTTAAAGCTGAGTTAGAAAATGATGAATCCCATACTGATGCATCCACAAGTGGAGATTAGACGAGGAAATGGCAATGATTATAAGAAGATTCAAATCCATGCTAAAGAAGAAAAAGTTTGGAAATAGTTCAATGAACAATTTTGAGAAAAATGACAAAAGGAAAGAACCATTCACCTATTACAATTGTGGGATACATGGACACATGAAGTTTGACTATCCAAAGCCAAACATGAGACAAAATGATTAACAAAAAAAAAGGTATAATTCATACTCTGACAGAAAGAACAATAGAAACAACAACAACAATAGAACAAGCAAAATATTCCAAAAGAAAAAGAAAGCTCTAGTAGCATGGGAAATACTAGGGAACATAATAAATGAAAGTGAGAGTGAGGAAGAAGAATATGAAGCTCAAATCAGTTAACTCTCTCCAAATAGAATTACTCATGATGAACTTCACACAGGAATCAGCTTCATAACAATCCCTGAAGAGTAGGTAAATTCTGATTCTGAAACTCCTAATCATGAAGAAATGTTAGAAGAATTATATTCAGATTTTATGAATTTGAAATCAAAGTATAGAGAAACTAAAAAGGAGCAAAAACAAATTACAAGTGAATACTCCAAAATTAAGGAAGAAAATTCCAAGTTCAAGAGCAGCAACAATACCACTAGCACGCTTGAGCAAGTTATAGCTAAAAATAATGCTCTAAAAAAGACATTTACTTTCACCTTGTTAACAATGAAACTAAAGAAGAAAGGTGGACAACAACAACACAGAAAATTCGAGCCTAAACAAACTACGATTTGGGTTCCAAAGATAGTTACAAATTTACTAAATACAACCCAAACTCCTTTAGTTAAAATAGTATTGCCTAAGAAACTATGGGTAACAACACTATTTGTAACTAACTTACCTTGACCCATTCCCAAATGGGTACCAAAAGTTAAGGCCTAACTTTATTTATGCAGGTGTGCTTGGAAGCCACAAAGAGCACGATGTGTAATATCAATAATGGTTGCTCAAGGCACATAACAGAAATAGGGAGCTGTTCATGGAGCTAAAAATGAAATCTGGTAGAATGGCAACCTTTGGTGATAATGGTAAAGGTAGAGTAGTTGGGATTGGTAAGGTTGGCTAACCACTATCTACTATAATTTTAGATGTACTTTTGTAGAAGGACTGAAACACAATCTTCTTAGCATAAGTTAGTTTTACGACAAAGGATATAAAGTCGTGTTTAAATCTCAATTCTATTCTATACTAGATAAGTCTCAATCAGTTATAGTATATGGTAGAAGATATGGAAGTATACATTAGGTTGATCTTTCTAATATTCAAGCTAAGTGTCTTATTGTGAATGATAATGAGCCCATTTTGCGGCATAGATGGCTAGGATATGCTAATAAAAATCTGATTGAAAGATTATATAATAAAGATCTAGTTGTTGGCTTACCAAAACTCAAATTTGATAATAAGTTGTGTGATGCTTACATAAAGGGTAAGCACCTAAATGAATCATTCAAGTTAAACAAAGAAGTATACATAAGCAAACCCCTTGAATTACAACATATGGATTTAGTTGAACCAACAAGGATAAGAAGTTTTGAAGGAAAATATTATGCATATATCATTGTCGATGACTACAGTAGATTTACCTGGGTAATGTTTCCAGCATCCAAAGATGAAGCTTTTTCATTCTTTGAAGTATTTTCCAAATGTGTATAGAATGAATAAAGCTCTTATAATATTGCCATAAGGAGTGATTATGGTGGAGAATTTGAAAATCATAGGTTCACTGATTTTTGTGAAAATAACAAAATTCTTGAAACTTTCTCTGCACCAAAAACACCCTAAGAAATTGAAGTAGCAAAGAGGAAGAATAGATTCTTACAAGAGATGAAAAGGACATTGTTGAGTGAATACAGTCTCCCATAGCATTTTTGGGATGAAGTAATGAACACCGCATGTTATATTATTAACAGAATCTTTGCTAGATCTATACTCAACAAGACTTCATTTGAATTATACTCTGGCAAGAAACAAAAAATTTTATATTTTCGTACTTTTGGTTGTGAGTACTTTATTCTTAACAATGACGAAGAAAATCATAGAAAATTTGATATTAGATTTGATCAAGGTATATTTTTGGGTTATTCCATTATCAGCAAAGCATTTAAGATTATAGAGGAATCCATCCATGTCAAATTTGAGGAACATACTAACTCCATAAAGAGAAATAGTAATTTTGATGATGAGATAGATAATCTTCCATTAAGTGTGAAGAAACTGAGATTACAAGGTAATCAAGAAGAAGCTCTACTATCAGAGACATCAATGAATGAAGCTGAACCATCCATAACAGAGGTAAATGAGGAAGGTAACTCTTCTCTTCCCAAAATTGGAGGTTTATGCATGCTCATCTTGAAAACCAGATAATTGGTGATGTATTCGATAAAGTTAGAACTAGATCATCTTATCACCAAATACGTGGCAATTTTGCTTTTATTTTTCAATTAGAACCAACTTGCATAGACCAAGCATTAGTAGATAAAAACTAGATTTAGCTATGCAAGAAGAGCTAGATCAATTTAAAAGAAATGATGTGAGGACAATTATTCCAAGAACAAACCATCAATCTGTTATAGGAACAAAATGGGTCTTTAGGAATAAACTGAATGAACCAGGAATTATAGTGAGAAATAAGATAAGATTCGTTGCAAAGGGCTATTGCCAAGAAGAAGGTATTGACTTTGACGAGCCATATGCCCTTGTTGCAAGGATTGAAGCCATTAGAATGCTTCTTGTATTTGCATCATATATAGATTTTAAATTATATCAAATGGATGCAAAGAGTGCATTCTTGAATGGTTTCATTAATGAAGAGGTATATGTGGAATGACCCCTTAGATTTGAAGATCCTCATTGTACAAATCATGTATTCAAATTCAAGAAAGCCCTCAATGGTTTGAATCAAGCTCCTAGAACTTGGTATGAGAAGCTAATCAAATTTCTGATTGAAAATGGGTTTTTAAGGAGTTAAGTAGATACCACTCTCTTCATTAATCATGTAAAGAAAGATATACTTATAGTTCAGATTTATGTTGAGGATATAGTATTTGGTGCAACAAATGAAAATCTATGCCAAGAGTTTTCTAAGACTATGCAGAAAGAATTTGAAAAGAGCTTGATGAGTGAACTTAATTTCTTCTTGGCACTACAAATTAAAAAAGAGAAAAAAGGAATCTTCATTCACCAAGTCAATTATACAAAAAAACTTCTAAAGAAATTCAAATCAAAAATGGTAAAAGATATGGAATACCAATGACCACTTCAATAAAGATGGAAAAAGATGAAAGAGGTAAATCGTCATGTAACAAACTGTATAGAAGCATGATAAGATCATTATTATATTTGACTACAAGTAGACCAAATATAATCTTCAGTGTTTGCATGTGTGCTAAATTTCTGTCAGATTCTAAAGAGTCACACATAATTGCTGTAAAAAGAATCTTTAGATATCGTTTAGACACACCAAGTCTTAGTTTGTGGTATCCAAAAGATGTTGATTTTAATTTAGTAGGATACTCAGATGCAAATTTTACTAGATATAAAGTAGATAGAAAGAGTACCTTATGATCTTATCAGTTTCTAGGAAGCATGATCATATTATAATTTTCCAAGAAATAGACATATGTGACATTATCAACTGTTGAAGCAGAATATGTAGTAATCGATAGTTGTTGTGCTCAGATCCTTTAGATAAAACAGTAATTAAATGATTTTGGCCTAACCTTTATTGATATCCTAATAAGATGTGACAACACTAGTGCCATAAGTCTGACCAAGAATCTAATTTTATATTCCAGAATAAAATATATAGAAATTAGGCTACAACTTTATCTGAGATCATGTTCAAAATCATAATATATGTTTAGAATTTGTGCCTACTAAAAATTAATTAGCAGACATCTTTACTAAACCTCTTCTAGAAGATAGATTTAGTAAATTAAGAAGAGAATTAGGTGTTTTAGATCCAAATGCTTAAGTTGAAAATTAATATAATATCTATATGATGAAAAATATGTTCCTTAATGATAATTCCTATAAAAAAATTGCACAAACTTTTTTAAAAAAATTTACAACAATTTAAAGCCTCTGAAACATCCCTCCGATGATGGACTAAAACACCTCCGAAGAATTTCATGCCTCCGAAATAAAACTCTAGTACCTCCAAAATTCATTTCATAGCCTCCAATGGGCTATGTTATCTTTGAAGTAAAACTTCGGAGTCACCAAAGTAAAACATACTCATTGCCTCTGAAGAGCGCACTTCAAGCTTCGGAGCCTCTAATAAAGTTTCAGAGAAATTGTAATCACAAAATCCTATTTAACTATTTGAAAACCTCCAAAAACCTAAAACCCCTTTCTTCAAGCACCCGAAGAACCCCTTTCAGAGAAAACCCTTCATCTTCCCACTCAATTCAAATTCCTTCACTCAATCAATCTTTCCATCATAACTTCTCCATCTGTTTCCTTCCCATCTTAGTCTAGAAACACTCATAGCAACCTAAAACCTAATTCCTCTCTTCTGCAATAGCGAGAACAAAGGGAACCACAAACTTAGTAGATGAAAAGAGGAAGGAAAGAGAAGAAAATCCAGAATAGAGAGTGGCCAAGAGAGTCAAACAAAGAGAATCTCCAAGAGACTCAGACAATTAATGAGAAGACACTGAAAAGAATAGGTTTCAAGAAAACTCACAAGGTTGGGTTAGTGAAAAGCCTAGAAGAGCAGTTCAACTGAAGAGATCTAGACCAGAACAAGAAGAAGAAGGAGAAGAAAAAACAATGAGAGAAGAGAACTTAGAATAGAAGACAAGAGAGACTCCAAGAGAAGCAATAAGAAATGTTAGAATAGAGAGTCAGAAAAATTTTTGAGAGAAGAATATAAAACAGCGGCAGCAACAACCCCTACCTCCTTTACACCCATCAGATCCCCATCACCCATAAGACTCACTCCTTCTCATCAACCGCCAACACCAACCACTCCTTGTGGAGTGGAGGACACTGCATCTTCCTTTGGGACAACGCGTCATGCATCTTGCTGTCCAGATTTTGTGCTTTTGATGATATTTTGCAAAATATCTTTCTTTGCACTTTGAGCTTCATATTTCTTGAGTTTGTATCATCTTTTTTCATCTTCAATTCACCTAGAAAAATCAATATTTTCATGTTAAATTCATCTAAAACCATCAAAGATTCACTAATAATTAAGTTTAAACTTGCATGAAACAAGTGAATGAAATTCACTTATCAAATACCCCCAAACTTACTTATTTGCTTGTTCTTGAGCGAAGAAAAACACAAGACTTCTCTGTGAACACACTAACATTGATCTACGTCATCAGTCAAAACCTTAATAAACAGAAGATGGTTAAGAAGAAAATATTAAGATATCAAGAATGGTTATACTCTCAACCTAAGCCTCATCTTTTCCACTACAGATTCCATGTGCAAGTGCAAACATGAGCCATTTCAGTCTACATCATCTCATACTTTCATTCATTTAAGCCACCAAGTAATACATGTTCAATGAAGCCATCTGAATTCATAATTCAAATTAAGAGACTACCTTAGATGCATACATGATGTTTTACTTTCCTCATTGATTTCTTTACCTTTCTTGTGGGCTCTATTACTATCACATTCTTAATTTTTTTTTATTTATTTTTTATAGAATGTGATCCCCCCTAATCTTTGGGTTGTATTACCATCACAGCCCTAAACTTATTTCTTTTTCAGTTCATTGGATGTGATTCACCCAATATACAATGAGCTTTTGCTAAATGTTTTTATCTCATCTAATGCTTGTCTCAACACGAGTTCCATGAATTCACAAATTCAAATTGAACTAAGCATACTTAGTCACCTAAACTAATTCTAAGATTCAAAGATTTCAAAAGAAATGGTTATGTCAATGTGATCAATGTGTATAAGGAATTTGTACCAAATTAGATAATGGCTTAAGTCAAGCATGTAAGCAAGAATGATTTCTATCATTTTTAACTAAACCAATGTCAAATATCACACACACACACACACATATATATATTTTTATATCATTGGTTATGCATGATGACTCTGATCGATGCTCAAAACACACAAATGTTTTCTATTTTTTTTATATATGTGAGACTAGACAGTCAAAACACATAACAAACACATTGACTAGATAGTCAAAACATATAACAAATACACACATAGAATATTGCTGCAACATAAGTACTGCAACACACACATATATAGTTTTCAATAAGACACAACTAAACATAACAGTCAAAAACAATAAGTACTACCACGAACACATAAACAGATAGTTCAACAACACAACCGAATTGCACTAAAATACCCCTAAACTTAAAATATACATTGTCCTCAATGTTAAACAAAAGCACTATGAGATAAGGACTTCCCTAAGGTACTAGAGTTTAGTCTTTAGATTCATAATCTGACTCTTCAGTTGGCAAAGAAACTGGTGGATAGAATGGAGGAATAGGAAGGACAACTGAATGGGATCCTTGAGCCGTAGCATTCAAGGAATCCACAACAAATTGGAACTGATCTCGCTGCTCCCTTAACCTTTCCTTATTGCTCCACTCAACATAGTCTCTCAATTCCCTGATTTGCTCATGTAAATCACCCATTGTGAATTCCAAAATAGGGGGTTGCTGTTAAGAAGATGGTTGTAAAGAGCTTGGGGTGGAGGGGCACTTTGGTCTTCTGCATGACCACTGTGTTTCTCAAAAGATCTAAGCATCTCATGTGTAATGGAATGGAGTGGGTGTTGAAGCTCTTCTCAAACTGCAATGGGAACTCTAGCCTATAGACATAGTCCATAAATAAGGGAAGGATGCTTCAAGCCTCTTGTCTGCTTTCTAGTGAACCTTGAAATAAAGGAGTGTTCAAGCAACTGCCCCACATTGATGGACAACCCTGTTTGGATAGCATAATTGAGGAGTGCCCTCTCCCTTATGAAATTAGCATTGTGAATGGTAGGCAACAACTTAGCTAAGATGAAATAATGCCAACCTTTGCTCTTTGCCTTGAGCTGCCCTTGCGGAAAGTTTGCAACTTTCTCAGTCCGACCCTTCCATTGAGTCTCTAGTTTGGCAAGTAGATCGGTGACAGCCTCCATATCTGGACCTTACTCCAACCATGCTAACTATTCATCCTCACCAATGTCTTCTATGCCATGCATTTGGTTGATGGAGGAGTGATCATAAGGCCCCATCTTGCCCTGGACTAGTGCCTTCAATTGCTTTGAGTCTGCCTTGTGTTGCTCCCGAGCATTTGCATAAAATTCTTGAATTACTGGCACTAATGTGGCACTTGGTTGTGCTGCAAATCCTCCATCCTCTATCATTGATCATTTCCATAATGCTATTAGATATGAGCTGAATCCCCCATTCAGGAGTGCATGGTCTATAAGTAATAGAATGGTGAAAGTCTTCAGCTACTGCTTCATTGAAAAATATCAGTTCAATAGGGGCCTTCGAGGTTCTTACCCACTTCCTTTGTGAAGGACCTACAATGGTAGTCTTTTTGGGAGGCATGCTAAGCAAGGAATAAACTAAATACAATACAAGGTTCAAACCCACTTCAACACAACACAATATCCCTTTGAACAACAATCACACAGTCAATGAGTGAAACCCCCAAACTAAATTGGAGTATGGATGAGCCTTGACAAATGAGATTTCACAAATGACTTGAATTCATAATGAAAACACATCAATGCCACCCCAAAAGAAACATAGCAATGTCACCATTCAAACACAATCGCCATTACAAACCTCCACATGAACTATTGTTGGAGAGGATACTTCCAAATGCACCACGTTTTCACACTTCTTACACTTGCTTTAGTTCAATCAAACTATCAAACACTTGATGTGCATCTAGAAAAATCTCCTCTTAGCTTACAAACCCCCTTCTAATTTCATTCCCATACACATAACACCCTTCAAACACTTCATAATGCACCACTTTCCATAGAAAAATCAAAGACTTCTCCCTCAAGCACTTCATTGAACACCTAGAGTGTACAATGTGAAGTCTTCTTCCCAACACTCCAATCCACCCACCAATGTCACAACAACACACAAAAATTGCAACTCGAGCAAATGGAGTGAGTGGAGAACAATGTCACCTAATTTCAAGAAGCTTCTTCTCCACCTTAGAAAAACCGAACCTTTGGTGAAATCCCCAAATGTACGAATGGAAATTAGGAAGAAGATGATGGGATGATCGTGTTTTTCAAAGGGGAAAGGAGAAGAGAAAGCTTTGATATTCTTTGGAGAGAAAAGATCTGGGATTTAGGGAGGAGTGGGAGGCATCATCGAAAGGGGGTAGGAAATGGGAGCTAGGATTGAGTGATGGTAACGAATGGAAAATGGCTTGGAATGAAGAGGTTAGCCATTTTAAGGTGGAAGAATCGCACATTGTGTCATGCTTTGAGGACACCACATCTTCAAAAAAATCTGCCACCTTTGTTTGGAAATGGCCAAGAGGTGCACTTTCTTGCTTGAAGAGGATGCTACGTCATGCTCTTGTAGATGCCACATTGTGCAAAAATTCTACTCCCTCCATTTGAAGTGGCTGAGAAGGGAACTTATGCATGCCAGGTCATGGAATGAGGACGACATGTCATCGAAAATTCTAGATTTGTGCGTTTGAAGTGATCGAGAGGGGAGCTTGTGCAAGCAACATCATGCTTTGGGGGACACTGTGTAGTGCATCTTGCAGACCATTTGCACATTGATCATTTGAATCCCATGCCGCATCATCCATTTGCATGCCATTTCATGCAATTTGCTACCCATTTGCAAGTTGAAAAAAGGTATTTCACTTCAAGTTCAAGCAATTCCTTTCACTTCAACTTCAAAAAATTCATACCAAGGTCTTGCACACATCATGCACTATCAAAATTCGGCATTCTCTCATACTTCATGCCATAACATTCTAGCCACTTCAAGGAATTAATGCTTTGATTTCATGATTGTTCCAAATGTTCCAGCAATTCTAACTTTTAGAAATTTAACTCTTATTTTGCTAATATGTTGATTACTTCCCTTGCCATTTAGTTTGAGTTGCTCCCAAGTTCTTCCGCTCATGAACTTAACCTGTCAAGTTCAAAACAACATTTAGTAAGTGCAACAAATATAAAATAAAAATATGATTTCTCATTCTAATAATTCAAGCAAACCCTAGTCAACTAATGGAACTTATTGCAAATTAAATACTAGCAAAATCATCACTAAAAATTTGAAATAACGGGAAAATTAAATAGCTTGGGTTGCCTCCCAAGAAGCGCTTTGTTTAAAGTCTTAGCCCGACTATGCCTTTCCATCTTTGAATTTAAATTTGGCTTTTCAGTGTTCTGGCTCCTTGAAGCTTGGTAGTGGCTTGGAAAATGATAGTGCTCCTAAAATATGGTTGAATGATACAACATCTTCCAATTTATTTCCTTCAACTTGTGCTGATTTAATTATTTTTAAGGGCTCTCTTAAAAATTCCTTGGTACTTCCATCCACTCCCTCTAACTTAGAGCCACTCTTTCTGTCATTGGACAACTCCATCTCCTTGCAAATATCAAACTTCGCAATATGATCTTGAAGCTGCATTGGTTTTTCCTTTTCAATACCTGTAAAGATGAAGAAATAATCACTGAAAAGCATAAATCATTACCTATAGATGCATACCTTAAAGAATGAGGCAATTGCTCTAGTTCAGATTTTTCTTCAATCTCCTCCTTTGCTGAGCCTTCATTAAGATTTCCAATTAGCTCAATAGCTTTTTCATGGGGGAAAACATCTAAGCCAGAATTTGTTCATTGCAATGGTAAGGTTTTTTAACAACTTTGTTTTGCAACATACACCCAAGAAATAGGATAGGTGGATAATAAAGTGGTGGTGGCTTGTAGTTGAGTGGAGGATTAAGAATTGGGAACATAGCTTTCCTAGCAGTCACCTCCTGATCATCTGCAAAAATATCAGAATCATTAATCACATCACCAACTTTATCCTCTATTACCTTACCACCTCCGATTGTTGTGATTGCTTTCACTTGCTCTGGCTGACTTGATAGCTTTCTATATGTGTCACTCTGCACAACCCCTATAATTTGCTCCAACTGAATCTTCATCTTTTTCATGGTTGTCTCTATGTTATCAAAACTTGATTTAGTATTTTGGAACCCTATTTCAGCATTCTGGGACCAAGTTTGGGTTTCTTGGATAAAACTTTATAATGTCTCTTCTAGAGTAGGCTTCTTTGGTCGAAAATAAGTCCTAGCTTGAATCTGATAATGATCAATGTTCCATGAAAAATTGGAATGACTACTCCAACCATGATATGGATCATCATGGAGTGGTTAGTTGTAGAAATTCTTTGCATCGGCTTGCCTTGAGAATTCTACAAAACTCAAGGGCCACATCCTCTTCATCTACTTGGCCAGCTCTAACTTAAGTTCTTCAAAGTGTTCTACCTCCAGTTCTTCTTTCTTGTATTCACAGCTCAACAAAAACAAAAGAAAGAAGAAGTCATAAAATTTATATACAATTATATATAAAAACAAAAAGAAAAATTATAACTAAATTAATCAAATCAATTTAGAACCATTTTCTAGCAATGATGCCAAAAACTTGAGAATTCAAATTATAAATCCTCGCAAGTGCACAAATGTATAGCAGTATAGTGTGCAATGCAAGGGTCGATCTCACAGAAAATATTCAAATTGATTCAATTAGCTTAATTACTAACTTATCTCTATCTTAAAGGAATGTGATTTGAGCTAAGCAAGTATAAATGATAACTTGAATAAAATTGCAGAAATGAAATAGCTATGGATAATGTAGGTGAAATCAACAGTGTAAGGGCCTAGGGATCCGATTTCATCACTCAATGATACACTTTGCTATTGGGACATTGGATTTAATGCATAACTTTGCTTCATTCTATCTAATGTGAGATTATTACTATTAGGTGTACAAGTTTAAATCAAGCATTTCCACTCATTCCAATTACCTATGGTGTGTAGTGTAATTGAGGTAAAAACCCATTAAGCTTAAGAATACATGAATCAAATAAGATGGTTTAGCATAAGGTGTGTACCATCACCACCAATCCTTTTCATTCAATGGTGCTTATGGTTTTGCATATGGTGTGTGCCTTAACCATGATAGATAATCAATGTGATTTGCAATATTGCTGATCAAGCAATATTGCAAACCAAATGAAAGCAAATAACTCAATGAATGAAAATAACTAATTTGCATTAAACAGCAAACATTTCCAAATAACAAATTTATCAAAGAGGGTTACATCTTCACCCTAGAAAAGTGGTTTAGTGTATAATGAGAAAGGAAATAACCCCCTCCATGAAGCCTAACACCATGCAAGTCATCTTCTTCTTCCTCCTTGCTTCCTTGAGAACTCTTCTTCTTTCTTCTCCAAAACCCCCCAAAGTCACACCCCCAAAGAACCCTAAACCTAACCCTAAACGAATGCAAAAGAATACCCAAAGACCCCTCTCTCATTGCCTCACAAATCAAGAGACAAAAGTGCATAAAATTTGCATAAAATCCGGGTGGCATCCACACCACAGCGTGGAATTCCATGACGTGTTATGGAAAACTCTGTCTTGAACATTCCCACCATGCTAAGTTTGAATGTCGCGTCATCCTTTGGGATGCCACATCATGGACTGGAGGATGCCGTGTCTTCCTTTGGGATGACGCATTGTGCATCTTGCTGTCTAGATTTTGTGCTTTTGATGATCTTTTGCAAAATGTCTTTCTTTCCACTTTGAGCTTCATATTTCTTGAGTTTGTATAATCTTTTCCCATCTTCAATTCACCTAGAGAAATTAATATTTTCATGTTAAATTTATCTAAAACCATCAAAGATTCACAAATAATTAAGTTTGAAAATGCATAAAACAAGTGAATGAAATTCACTTATCAGTGGCCAATCACATGCATGAATTAAGCATTGAAAGGAAGAAACAATGAGGAAGATGATAATCTAATTCAAAAGGCTAACATCAACACAAGATGTATTGTTAGGATCCATCTCACCCTAGATAAAAGAAAATTAGAACATCATAATTGAATTAAAACCAATTGAAAGTTAACAAATATTTTCATGAATGTTGATTTCAAAATCAACTGATGAACTAATATTGAAAGAAAAAGAATATGAAAATTTATACAAACTCTTTCCCCTTGATCGTCTCTGCTAAAAAACTTCTTCTCCTTTCAAGCCTCTTCTCTCTTTCTAAAAAACCCATTACTTCTATGTCAAAACCTCTTTTTATAACCCAATTTAGGGTTTCTTTACACCTCCATATCAATTCCCAAAGTTATTTTGCATAAACATTATAAAAAATTCCAAATACATCAACTTTTTATACTTTGTAAAAATACCAAAATGGCTCCATTTGGACAAATTTTGGGCTATGCAATGCCCAATTGTTGGAAAGTGGATAGAATTTTGGCGCTACAAGGCCCATGGTGTGCAAAAACTTAATATTTTAAGTAATGTTTATATTTTATGAGTAAAATCACTTTGGAAATTCATATGGAGGTACAACAAACCCTCAAATGGGTAATTTAAAGATATTTAAAGGTGGAAAATAGGGGGAGGACATGACCTAGCAAGGAGAGAGTTTTTTTGTGCAAAAGAGAAGATTTGTAAAAGAGATCGATTTGAAGAGAATGGAGTGCAACTTGGAGACAATTCATTCTCTTATTTTCTAAATTCTCTTTCTCTTTTCCCAATCATGTTTAAGACAATATTTTTGATTTCTTTTAGTTCCATTATGAGCTAAAAGCTTTGTTATAGGGTAGTGGTGTAGCCGGATTATGAATATTTAATTTTATTCAGTTTAATTCAATTGATATTTATTCATTATCTATGTTGAGTGTTTAATTTGAGTTTAATGCTTGAGAGAGTGTGCCAACCCTTTCTACATGAGTTGTGACTCAATTTGAGGCTAAGAAGCGATAATTGAATTATACTATAATTAAACACCATAAGATTGTCATGATGATAGAGATATCCATGAGGCTTGTATAAGACCATGAATTTCTTATTCTTAATGCATCTCGATTATTTCAAAATTTTCATAAAGATGTAGAAAATTTGTTAACTTGGATAGATTGTTATGACTTGAGAAAGAATAATAATTACAAAAAAGAAATTTATTATCAAAATAGGAATAAACATTGCTTGATTAAATTGGGAGGAATTGAAGAAGATTAATTCGGTGAAGTCAGAAACCCTACATCTTAAACATTGATTCTTTACATGTGTTGATCTCTAAATCTTGCCAAGTCCTATTAGTTTAGGTTTTATTTTATCTTTTCTTACCATTTTTTGATTATTCAAACTAAATTTAGAGTTAGTGTACTTGTATATTTGGTAACTTAGTCCTTGTGAGAATAGTATCTTACTTATAGTTTATTACTTATTATGACATGTCCACTTGCATTGGAAAATCCACAACAGGCACCATTGCTAGGGAATTGATTTTAAATTGATTTGATTAATTTAGTTATAATTTTTCTTTATTCTATTTTATTATATTTTTAGTTCTATAACTTTCTTAGTTTTTGCAAAACTGTGAATCCATAAAAGACGATTGCTGAATCTAGTGCTACTTTCCTTGAATAATTGAATTGAAAAAGTGGAAATAGAGAAAGAGAACATAAGTGAAAAAGAAGGACTAATGGCTTTAAATGTGGAAAACGAAGTGGCTCAATAAGCAAAGCAGCTTATGAATGAGTTTGCATGCCCTACCATAGGAATATCACCTTCATACATTGTTTTGAATGACAATGCAAGAAGAAATGAACTGAAACATATAAACTTAAATATGCTTCCTTCTTTTCATGGTATAGTTGCAGAAGATCCATTAACTTTCATGCATGATTTCTACTCAACTATTTAAGCTTTTCCTTTGTGGAGACTTACTGAGGATCAACTACGAATGAGATGTTTCCCATACACCCTGAAGGATGCAACTAAAACATAGTTCATGTCATTGGCACTGGGGTCACTAACCACATAGGATGTTGTGTACGACAAGTTCATTGGTAAATTCTATTCTCATGCTAAAATTGCAGAATTGAGAGGTAAGATAGTAATTTATTCTCAAATGGATGGTGAAGCATTCCATGAGGCTTAGGAAAGATTTAAGGTGCTACTAATTGAATGTTCTCTTTGTTGCTATCCTCTACAATTGCTTAATCAATTTTTCTATGATGGATTGACACAAACATGCCAAACCATGGTTAATAATGTCGAAAGTGCAACAATTGGAGAAAAGTCCTTAGAGGAAACATATGAATTGTATTAGATACTTGGAGAAAACCTGTAATAGAAGAGCGTCACAGGTAAGTCCAAGGGAATGTATGAGGTCAACTCTAACACTAAACCTTATATGCAGATGTCATAGCTCATAAAGCAAGTGAAAATGCTATGCTCTATGATAATAAATCAGAGACAACCTATTAATGTTGAGGTATATTTAGTACGTCATACTGCTAGCTGCTAACAAAATGCTTGTCCTTCTAGTGAAAATTTTACAGGTATGTCAGAGTAAGCAAGTGTAATGAACTTCTACAATCAATGACCGCATAATGACCCATGTTCAAATACCTACAATACTAGTTGAAGAAATCATCAAAACTTCTAATAGAACAATAATCACAACCAAAACCAAGTAGGAACATATTTTCAACCTAAGAAGCCCACTCTTGAAGAGACTATGTAGAGTTTCAATCAACCAACCCAAACTTAGTTCCAGAATAATGAATCAAGATTCGAGAACTTGGAGGCATCTATGAAGAAGATAAAGATCAAATGGGGCAGATTGTACAGGCTATGCAGAGTCACACACCTAGAAAGTTGCCAAGCCAGCCTGAGCTCAAAAAACCAATCATGACATTGAGAAGTGAAAAGGTAATTGATAACAAAGTTGGTGAAGAAATGGATGAATCTCATGCTTCTGCAGAAACTGACAAGGAGAAGGAAAAGTCAAAGGAAGAGGTGAATGCAAGGAGGGTTGTATTTCCAATTCATGACCCTCTAGTCAACTATAAAGCACCACCATCATATGACACCCCACCCACCCTAGTCCCTTTTCCAGGACAACTAAAGTAGAGCAAGATAGATAAGTCATTTTTTGACAATTATGATATTCTTTCTAAAGTCAATGTTAACTTACCATTGCTAGACATGATTAAGAATATGCTAGTTTGTGCAAAGTTTTAAAGGAATTGAGGTCAAGGAAGTATAAGTATGAGCTCCATGAAAAGGTAATAGTTTTAGAAGCAGCTAGTGCAGTTTTGAATCTCCCTCCAAAACTGAAGGAACCAAGTAGTCTTAGTATCACTATTATAGTTGAGGTGCAAATAAGGTAAAGGCAATGTTGGATTTGGGTGCCAGTATCAATTTGATGCCTTATTCTATTTATTTGCAATTGGGTTTGGGAGGTTTGAAACCTGCTACTATGTCCCTACAGCTTGCAAACAAATCAGTGAAATACTTGTCATGCCACGCCTTCCAAGGCATGACCTTGATCATATGCCTTTATTTTCACTACAACTTCTTTACTTTTAGGGTGTGGGTACTTAGATCCCATTCTAGTACACTTCACCTGGAGGTTTATATACTTCACTATTTCCCTTACAAATTCCCAAATTAAGGGAATAGTCTGCCAAAATTTGAGTAGGGTCTATCCTTTATTATCAATATTTAAAACCTAATATACAATTATTTAAACTCATAATTTCTAAATATCAATGTTTACAATTCCAAATCATAAATAAAACTATACTTTTAACAATTATAAATCAAATCATAAACAACTCACTAGGCCAACAAACCCATAGCCCAGAACATGTTTTGCTCCATGATGGCAATAATGTGACCTAATCCAATATACATGATATGCATATTTTTCTACTATTATGGCATGCCACTTCATTACAATATACATCATTGACAATTTAATATAATTATACATCACTTAAGATCTTTGAATATAAATATACCATGATGTATGAATTTCTAATACAAATTATTATATCATAACAATAAGGTCTTCAACATTTGCTCACCAGTCCCGAGCCTCGGTAGGGAATTTATACTAGACCTGCCCACTAAAAATTTAAACAAGAAGGCATGAGTCCAAGCAACTCAATAAGTAGGCACAAATAATAAAATCAATAATAAATTCATAAAAGCTTATTCCATCTAGAAAATGAACAAGCAATTACATTCACAATACATAACTATGAGGCTCAATCATCAAATGTAATAACATTCGAACTCAATTATGTTATAAGGATTACAATCCTCATTGTTCCAAACATGTAATCATGCCAATAACAAGAACTCATGTTCATCTATTTATACCAAATAGGGAATCACTATCATTCCCATCCAATCAACCACTCTCATATTGAATCAATCTTCTAATTAATCATATAACAAAGAGATATTCTCTATCCCTCATATTAGACATTCATTCCGAACCAAAACATCAACTATTCCAATCCAAGGGATACCCATTATCCCTAACAAGAAAAATATATCAATCTTAATGAAGATGGGATATCCATTATCTCTAATCAAAACACACAAGGCTGGATTCAAATCAATGTAATATTCATTATCCCCAACCGATCATACATTTAAACAAAATAGGTAGCACCTACTTACCTTAGGCTTTTAGCTCAAAACCATATCTCTCAAGCTCTATGCCTTTTTATCCTTCTCAGATCATCATATATAGAGTAACAAACTCATTTACTTGACCATTTATAATCATGTACTCAATACATTATATTAATACTTCTTTCATAGCCAATTTCATGCTATAATCATCAAACATGTGATAATCACTAGTTAAACTAGGGTGTCTTCATAATTATCACAAGAAATCTTCTTGTTTGACATGGTATCCATATGATGAACATTTAAACAAATTGATTAACCTTTTAATCTAATCAATTAATGGCTTACATAACCCATATACAAAAATCCTCTTTAACCCCTAACTTGGGCATAACTCAAAATTTGATTCCATTGGTCCAAATCAAGCCACACATGTTCTAAAACATAATAATCATGCTATCAATCATTTGCCCCATGATTAATTCAACAAAAATCAAAAAAATTCCCAATTTTCATTATGCATGAAAATCCAAATTCAACATAATTTGAAATTTCTCAGGCCAAATCACAAAAAGCACTCTGACTCAATTCTCCCATGAATATTTAAGTATTTACAATAATTTTAGCCCCAAATTCCATTATCCCCAAAACCCTAAAAATTAAATATTAGGAATTCGATCAGGAAATTTAGCTTAGTCCACTTTCAAGCATAATTGTCCTCCCCAAATGAAGGATCAAGTTCTAAACTCCACATTGCTCCTTCCATTTGGTAGAAATCAAATGTTTCTTCCTTTTTCTTCCATTTTTCATTGTTTAAATGGGGAAAAATTGGATTTAAATGAAAGATAACTTGATTAGATAGCTAGGTAATATGATTTCCTAGCTAAAATGGCAAGAAATCAAGTATAATGGGGTTAGGGGAAAAGGGGAAGGGAAAACGGAATAGACTGGGCAAAAAAAGGGATGGAAATGGCTAAAAAAGTTGGTTGTCCAACCACAGTGCCAATCCCACTATCGCCACCTCAGCCTCCTAAGTCGACTGGTGTCGTAGTGCCAATTCGATGACTCCCAATTTTAGTGGATTTTTCATCAACTTTTTTGTCTTATTTTCTTATATATTTTTGCCATAATATTTTTCATAAAATCCTAATATTTAGGGTGGGGTACTTGGATCCTATTCTAGTATACTTCACTTTGAGGTTTGTATACTTCACTATTTCCCTTACAAATTCCCAAATTAAGGGAATAGTCTGTCAAAAGTTTAGTAGGGTCTACCATATATTATCAATATTTAAAACCTAATATACAATTATTTAAACTCATAATTTCTAAATATAAATGTTTACAATTCCAAATCATAAATAAAACTACACTTTGAACAATTATAAATCAAATCATAAACAACTCACTAGGCCAACAAACCGACAACCCACAACATGTTTTGCTCCATGATGGCAATAATGTCACCTAATCCAATATACATGATATGCATATTTTTCTACTATTATGACATGCCACTTCATTACAATATACATCATTGACAATTTAATATAATTATACATCACTTAAGATCTTTGAATATAAATATACCATGATGTATGAATTTCTAATACAAATTATTATATCATAACAATAAGGTCTTCAACATTTGCTCACCAGTCCCGAGCCTCGGTAGGGAATTTATACTAGACCTGCCCACTAAAAATTTAAACAAGAAGGCATGAGTCCAAGCAACTCAATAAGTAGGCACAAATAATAAAATCAATAATAAATTCATAAAAGCTTATTCCATCTAGAAAATGAACAAGCAATTACATTCACAATACATAACTATGAGGCTCAATCATCAAATGTAATAACATTCGAACTCAATTATGTTATAAGGATTACAATCCTCATTGTTCCAAACATGTAATCATGCCAATAACAAGAACTCATGTTCATCTATTTATACCAAATAGGGAATCACTATCATTCCCATCCAATCAACCACTCTCATATTG
>JAYJMB010075575.1:0-22976 GCA_036873735.1 Pouteria campechiana
ATATATATATATATATATATCAAAGCAACCCACCCTGGAGGTGGGAAAATCATGGTATGATCATGTGGATTTACGGTATAAAATGGAGTAACAGCCTTAGGAGGGTGGGGCATTACAAGGTTTTTCTTTTATTTTATGCAAACATGCATTCATTTCCTGCTTCTAACTTAGAAATCATCCTAAGTGGGCTAGAGGAACTTATAGAGGAGGTCAAATCTACAATTTGTGACCTCTTGTGTTTTCAAATGGCCTATTTGTGCATGTAATTTAGATGTCCCTCTTTCACTTCTCCCCCTTCCCTTTTTATTTTACTTTACATGGGATCATGCTTTATTGGTCCACTATGTATTGGTAACTCATTAAGCTTCAAAAACTTTTTAGCCAAATAAGAAATATGCAAAGACAAATGGAATTGAATACAAAAGCACACAAATATTTTTATAATCATTCAACCCAATGTGGGTTTCTACTCCATTCTTTAAGACACTCCTTGTCTTAGGTTCCACTAAAACCAATCTTCCACACAACCTATTGGTTTCTTCAGCTCACTAACTAACTCTTATAGTGTTTACAATGTAAGCTCATCAACTTGCAAGACCAACAAAATCACTCTTTTTGCAACTATCCCACTTGCAGAAACTTACACCTTTCACAAGAGTGAAACCTAAATGAAGTTTGTACACAAGATGTGCCTCTAGAGAAGGCCAAGATATACATAATTAAAGGACAAATAAATAAAGATGTTACTCAGTAGAATCTTTGTGCTTCGAAGCTCCTTTGATATAGAGAAGATTTGGCTTGAAAGCTTGTATTTAAATTTCAGCACAATTGAGTAAAACTTGTGGAAGAAAACCTTTTGATCTTTTGTAAATGCGCAAGTTAAATACTTTAAAGCTCCTAAAGTTATTTCTCCTTCAAATGGATCCTCTATTTATAAGGCTTGAAGATTTTTGAATTAGTTGGAAATTGATTCATTTAATTTTTGACCATTGGATATCACTTATAAAGCATGTATGAAAAAGCTATAGTGGTGGCTATAGAACTTTATGGAGTAGGTAATGAACTCGGTAAAATAATTCTATTGTCAATGACCATTATTAATATCAATAATAGACATCTGTAGCTTGACATTCTCGTCTATCAATGTTGTGGTATAAAGCCAATGATATATAGTTTAGTATAGACCTTTATAGGTTTGTATGTCTCCTTTATTGAAGAATTTTGTAGTGAGTTTTCGAGATAGCAAGTTGGAGAGACCTTTGTATCCTAAGATATTTCTTCTTTAGACTCACCTGAAAACTTCATCATTTTGAATTTTTCCTAACAGATATTTTTATGGAGCTCTATATGTTGGAGCATTTCCTCTAAAGTCTCCTCCGTGGAAACTTTTCACTTGGGCAATTTTATAGTTTATTCTAGAGACCTTTATATAGAGGAAACTTGTCCTCTTTGCTTACCTCTATAGATTAAATCTCTAAAAATTTGCATGTACATATCTTCTTCCTTCTTTACTTATTTTAGAATGTATTTGGATTAAATTGACTTGTCTTTAGATTGATTTTAGTTCTTAAATACCTTTACTTTGATTTCTTTGTGTGAAAACCATAGTCTTCAGTTTTATTTCTATAACACTTGGGAAACAAAATTTTTAGTGCTTTTGTTTTCACTCGTATGTTTTGTCATCATCTAAACTTTGTTAATAATTCCTGCACATCATCAAAATTTAGCTATTGTGGGTTATAGATTCAACATTCTCCCCCTTTTGATAGTGATAAAATTTTTGAGTGTACCTTCTCAAAATAGACAATAAGTTGTATTAGAGCTATTTATTTTAATTGGATAATATTTGGAGTTATTAATTTGTTAATACTCTAAGTGCTAGTGGCTCCGCTAAATAAGTACAAATTTGTTTATTTTTGGAAGAGCTTTTTCCATGATTTTATCTTGGTTCCTTTAGTCTTTCAAATTTCAAATAAAATTTGAATTTCTCCCCCTAATTATATGCTATATGTTCTCTTGATCTTCTTCCCCCATTTTTTCATTATCAAAAAGAGTGAGAGTGGAGAGAATAAACTCAAATGAGCAAGTACATTCTATAAAAATGTAGTGACATGAATGCACAATATGAAATATGAGAGAAAAATATACTTGTTTTTCATTTTTGAGAGAAAAAGATACATGAACTATTTACATTTCAAAAGTGTAAGAGTGATTAAAAAATGGGAGGCAATAATAGGCTAGGTTTGGGATGGGATTTCTTGGTGTAGGTTTGGGTGTAAGGTTGGGAAGTTGGGGTTTTTCTTTTAAGGGTGAAGATGGTTGAGGTTGAGGTAGAGGTTGGTGCAGGCTGGGTTGGTTGAGTGGAGGGTTGGAGAGGTAGAGCTCCTAGGTTTGGTGATAGGAGGCTTAGGAAGGGGTATTGGAGGTTGGATCTATGTAGACGGTTTGGTGGAAGTTGATTTTATGCGAGAAGGTTTTGGTTTGGATGTCCTAAGTTACTTTAATACATTTGTCTTTTCTCTAAAATTTTGACCAAAATTAGCTAATAAAGTTGGGTCCAAGATTTGTGTCTTAGGAATGACTTGGGCTTGGATGGGCAAGGTAGGTATTGGGGTGGTTCGCTTAGGTGGGTGTGGTTTTGGGATAGGGGCTAAGGTTTCTGGAAGGAATTGAATCCTATCAGTGTAGGATTTATCTTCCATTATAGGTAGGGATAGATAATGTCTAAGAAGCATTTAGCCTTTTTGATGGCTTCAGTGTTAGCTCTCATTGTAGCTTCAAATTTAGAGTAGGGCATAAGCATGGGTGCATTGGTTATGGACTTAGATTGGGAAATGGAGAGTTGAAGTTCTATTTATGGCTTAGGTTGAGGGTTAGGCTTAGGGGAAGACTTAGGAGGTTTTGTTTGGGAGGAGTGGATTTGGTTTTAGGGTTGTTTAGTGTCAGGGAATTTGGTATAAGGATGATCCTAGTTGTGTAGGACCTATTTTCTAGGTCAAGATATGGGTAGTTGATGGGATTGGTGTTTTCTACAAGGGCTTTATAGATAGCCTCAGAGTTGGATTTCATTTTTGTTTGAAACTCTACATTGGTAATTTAGATAGGATTAGAGATTTTTGGAATGAAGTCTTGATTTAATGAAGATGGTATGGTTTCAGGTTGTTTTTGTTGGGATTATTATATGGTTTTGATGACAACAAAACTTGTCTTAAGATTTGATTTATGCTAATGATGCTTCTAGTATAGGAAGCTTAAAATGCAGAAAGATATGCTTGAAATGTATGCACCTTTTAGGAATATCATTTGTGCAAGCATATACATCTTGATATAATTCTAGAAGGAAAGTCATCTTGATCCATGATATTTTCAATCTTGTTTATTATGCCATGGATCATATGCTAAATGTGCCTTAAAGAGATATCTTTTTGTATGAAAAAGAATTAATGGCTAAATAAGCTTATAGATACAAAATCGTATATCCATGCTTTGCAACTTATACAAATTTCGTATGGATAATTATATTGTGATTTACAATGAAAAATATCAAGCTAACAATGTGGCAAAAGTATAGAAATTTTCAAGTTGCAGGACTTAAGAAAAATGAGCATAAAAAACATATTCTATGGTGTTAAGCTTGGACAAGTAAAGAAGCAAAAGACGAAGTGTCATAACAGACTAAGCATGAATGAAGAGGACTTGACTGTTTCTGTTCATCTGTCAAAGTGGAAGATTATATTTGATGGATGCAAGATAATATGCATACAACAAACTTCATCTATTATAAGCAAGTCATAGTTAAGCCAATGGTCATCTAATGAGAATAGATAAAGGCAAAAGGAGTGAAGATCTTCTAGCAGAATAAAAACTTTGTCTGTCATCAATAGACAAAGTGGAGAAGCAAGAATCGTATAGTAATGTAGAGACTTCATCTATCACAAGTGAACCAATGGTCATTTGCTGTCAACAGACAAAGCAGAAGAAGCAAGGATCATTTGGCAGAGCAAATAATTCATCAGTGATCGTCTGTTATTAATAGACAAAGTAGAAAAATATTCCATCAGACAAAGGCATGAAGAAAACTCATCTGTGATCTAACGTTTCGTCTATTACTTATAATAAACAAACTCAACAGATGAAGCACTAAAGCAACAAGACATTTGTGCATCTATGAGCAATAGACAAATCACAAGACAAAGAACTTGAACGGTTGATTTGTCTGGCAGCAATGGAAAGGATGATTGGTTTGCCACTTATGAAAGACAAAGACAAATGAACTTTGTCTTATGGACAATTGGACAGATACTTCATCTATCATAAGTAAAAAACAAGCAATGGTGAAGATGAAATGTTGGTCTTTGCCCAACATTAATAGTGATCTTTAGACATTGATGAAGAGGCAACCATTGTAGTAATATCTTGACTAGAGCTTATTGAGAAACCAAAAATCATCTTCTCCAAGATCGGCATTGCAAACATTACAGCATACGAGGATTAAGTAGAAGTCAGAGGATTTAAAATACACCAATCAAAATGGTTTTCTACATTAATGCTACTCATCTACTTCTATTCTCTGCATTCAATGAAACCCATCTTCTCTAATGGTCAAGTTTTCAAGAGAGCCATTTAAGGAGAAGAGATGGGATGATTTAAAGATGGTGAAGGAATACCTTTTAGATACACTTAACCTTGTGCAAATCCTTCCACTCATGGCCAAGAGCTTAAACTGTCATTTATCTTTCATGAGCTTCAATTTGCATCTTTTTATGGCCATTGAGTTTACATTTTGAGAAGGTCTTTCTAGCTATAAAAGATCATATCTTCCCCTATGCTTTATTGTAACACTTTGTAAAGTGTTAGTTTTTTTGATTAATCTAAAACCCAGAGAGTTGTTGGTGAGCTCTGAAAAACCATCAAGTTTGCTAGTGATCTTCGAAACCAGTGAGTTTTCTAGTGAACTCATGAAACCAGAAGAGTGTCGGGACACTAGTTTATGCCCCCTAGAGCTAGAATCTAGAAGAGTGCTAAGATTACTTTGTATTTACATTATATAGGATATAGTGGAACCCAAGGCACAATGAGTGTGTGCTCTTGGAAGAGTGGATGTAGGGGCCGAGTTCCCAAACCATTATAAAAATAATATTTAATGTGTGTCTGTTTGCTTGCTTGTTTTATCTTTTATACAATTTACTATTTTTATTATTTATCTTACAATGTACCACACATAATCATGAGAAGAGGGAAATGGTTTAACAAGGGGTTAAGTAATAAATTTTTATATACCCAATTCACCCCTCTCCTCTTGGTTAAGGCATACTTCGGGAACCAATAAGTGGTATCAAAGTGGGCTATATAACTAATTGTAGAGATCTACATGGCTAACCCAATACTATCATCCTCTATGTTCTGCGAAGGATATTCCATCTCCAAACTTCCATGTTATGATGGATTCGTTCATGCTAATGAAAGAGGAGATTGGAAATTAGTCTTATGGCCAACGACCTTGATTTATGAAAAACTATTTTTATTAGCCTTGATAAGGATGAAGAGAGAGCATGGCAAGACAATGAATGCCCTGTTACATGCTCTCTACCCCATTGTTTGTAACTTTGTTTTAACCTATCAAAGTGCAAAAGAAATGTTAGACAGGTTAAAGGTAATTTCTAAGGGGAAAAATAATTTGTTGTAAGATGATACTAATATTCCTATTAAGTTAAATATAAGTGCAAGAAAAGACAAAGAAAAGAAAGAATGCAAAGAAGAGCAGCAAAAAGAAGAAGAAATTACAAAAGCACTAGTTGAGGAGGAATAATCCTCAAAAGAGGGAGAAGTGAGCCAAGCTAATTTGCACTCAAATGAAACTAATACTATTGTTGAGTTTGATTTGAGTGTAGGAAACCAAGTAAAAGAAAAGGAGAAGCAAACTCCAATAGAAAAAGACTCATGCGTTGAGGGGGAGTAACCCAAAGAAGTAAAAGAGAAAAAAGAGAGGAAGAAGTGTCTCATCTCTAGATGCACAAATGATCACCTCTTAGTTAGAAGCATTGAACTAAAGAAAGAAGATGAAGAAAAGAAGATCTTTCAAGCTCCATCAAAGGACAAATGACTTCTTGACATTAGATGAAGAAGAATATATTTAATCGAGTCCAAAGCCGAGGAGGAAAGGTAAGTGCAAGTATAATTTTCAAACTCAAATGGCTTTATATTCTGTCATGATCTGCATTTACAATCTTTATTCATTTATATCTAATATAACTTCATGTGTACATGAATAGAATTGTAAGGTTTAGCATAGATTAGAAGAATCTAAATCAAATAAATTCATGATACAAAATTGAAAAATAAATTGAAACATAATTTTTAGAGACACTTAGGAAAAAGGGAACATTCATATAAAAAGCAAATAGTTTAAGTAATAAATGATCTATTCAAAATGATGAAGTACGTTCCATTTTACTGAGCAGTCTAGATTCTTAAATGCATACTATATCATGATAGAAAGGAATTGCACTAATTGAATTGATACATACAGATTATATCTATTTGATTATGCTAATGAAAAAAAAGTGCAAGAACTCTCAAAGTGTATGCAACTTGAACGTGGCTTCGTCCAAAACCTCCAACAATCCAAAAGATGAAATCAAACTCAAAAATAGAAGCTTTGTCTAAAGTTAACTTGAGAAAAAATTTAAAGACAAAACAAATCCTTTGTTTGAAAATTCAGATAATATGCAAAACAAAGAGAAAACTCAAAGAAAGGAAAAGGGGTTTTAGATGGATGCAAAATCATGTCAACATACTTCATCTAAAATCTACCCTTGGATAATCGAAAGTAGTGATGATTCTAGACAACCAAGTGTTGAAATCATGCAAAAACAAATGGGACCCACTGGTAGATGCAAGCATGGAGAAACGAGAGAAATTGGATAAGGTTATGTTGATTTTCATGCAAGTTTTGCAATTTTTGAAAACCTATCTTCATGAGGACATGTACCATTATGGGAGCATTAATCCTATCCCTTGATCAAGAATTAAAGATGAAGATAAAGTGGGATTATGCACCTAATTATGCAAAGGACAGCAAGGTGGATAGAATTGGTGCCAAGTTGTGTACATGAAGATAAAGTGTTTGAAGAAAAATGCTACATATGAATGTCCAAGACATTGCTGCCAAATTAATTTGATTATGTGCAACATTATTTAATTAGATTATGCAAGCTTATTTCATGCAGAAGTCAATAAAAAATTCTACAAGTTTGGAAGGATGAAAATGGGGGCTAAAAATACTATAATGGAAGCTAAAAACACCATAGCAGAATTGAAAACATTGTAGCACCGCAAAGCCAATGTTGTTGTCCATATGATGGTGCAGCACTGCAGTGCTAGTCAATGCAAAAAACTTCTGATTTTATATATATTTTTGTGCAGAATAATAAGAAGTCCATATTTGGAGAGAACTATGTAAAGTTCCATAGTATGGCTTAACCTAAGAGGGGAGGAATGAATTGAGTTTATGAAAAATCATTACTTAACTCCTATTGAATCATTTACCTCTTTTGTGCTTGTATATGGTACATTGTAAAATAAATAATAAAATAGTAATGCGCATGAAGGATAAAGCTAATAAATAAACATACATGAACAACACAATTTTTATAGTGGTTTGGGAACCCTGTCCCTACATCCGCCCTTTCAAGAGCACACACTCATTGTGCCTTAAATTCTACTATATCCTATATAATAGAAATACAATAGTGCTCCTAACACTCTCCTAGGTTCTAGCTCTAAGGGGCATAAGTACAGTGCTCCCAACACTTTTCTAGATTCCAGTAGTAGGGGGCGTAAATACAGTGCTTCTAGCACTCTTCTGAATTCTAGCTCTAGGGGGTGTAAACTAGTGTTCCCAACACTCTTCTAGATTCCAGCTTTAGGGGGCATGAAATAGTATTCCTAACATTCTTCTAGATTCTAGCTCCAAGGAGCATAAACTAGTGTTCTTAATATTTTTCTAGATTCCAGCTCAATGGGGCATAAAGTAGTACTCCCAACACTCTTCTAGTTCTCATGAGCTCATCAGGAAACTCACTGATTTTGAAGCTCACTAGCAAACTTGATGGGTTTCTAGAGATCATCTATAACTCTTTGGTTTTCAAATTAGCCAAAAAACTAATTCACTTTTACAAAGTGTTACATTTAAGCACATGGGAAGGTGAGAACTTTTATAGTTTTAGTAATACAATTGGATCTTCCCATAATGTAAAGATAATGGCCTTTGAGGATATAAAGATTAAAGGTTAAGGATATGTAACTAAAGGTTTAAGCTCCTGGCCATGAGTGATAGGATTTGCATAAGGTTAAGCATATTTGAAAAGTTTTCCTTCACCACCTTTGAATCGTCCAACTCATCTCCAAAAATAAATTTTCAAAAACTTGACCATTATAGAGGAGAAGGTTGGGATTGATGCAGGAATGAGAGCAACTTTGAATGAAGAAGACCATTGTGATTTTTGCCATTGGAGTGCATGCCTTCTAATTTGTCTTGAGCTGCTGCAATGCCATTTAAAGAGGAAGATAAGCTGTGTCAAAAAATGTTCCTTATTTGACTTGTCATAGCTGGAAAACCTGTAGTGACTGAAATAAGTCTGTACAATGAAAGCACGAGTGCAGATGACATTTATATGTAAGTCACATAAACCAATTAACCTCAGATAAGTCATAGTCTCTCTCTATCTGCATTTATTTATCATAAGTCTCAGATGAATTTTCCCATGAATTTTGTTCGTTAGTCGATCCTTCATGAATGTGATTTGTTTGTAGTAAGTAATAGATGAATTCTAGTGCTACAAACAAAGTCGAACTGGTCTACAGACGAATTCAACATTGTCTTTTTGTTTGCTTAATGAGACAAAGTAAGGTGTTCTTCTTTTGTTCCACATTCGTTTGTAGTAAGTGATAGATGAATTTTGCTAGCACAGACAACGTTGAACTGGATTGTCTCAAATTAATTCTTCTTTGCTTCATCTTGGATGAATTAGGCTTTGTATTTTATCTTTAGATTTGTTTGTAATAAGTTGTTGACGAATGTATTCATACAGTGAAGTTCACTTTATTCGAGTGGCTACTTTGTCTGAGTGGCTATTTTTTTTTATGCTTCCTGTGCTGCTTCCTGATTTGTCTGAGCAACTTTGGCACTTCTGATTCATCTTTTGATCATGGAAAAATTAGGATTTTCACTTTGTCTTTTCGTTTGGACAAATTAGGATGAACTTGGTCATTAAGACAAAGTCCCTTCATGTTATATGCATTTGTCCGAGCCTTTGATCCTTGAGACAAAGTTCCTCCATTTAAAGCACATTTGTTCGAGCAGCTAGTCAGATGAAGTGTCTATCTGAGCAATTGATTTGGTTCATTTGACTTCTTTTCCTCAGATTAATTATGTCTTTGTTAGTCAAACAAAGTCTCTTTTTATTGTGTGAGATTGTCCGAGTAACGTTTTCTTTGTCCTTCTTCATTTTCATTTGTCTAAGTTCTTGATGAGATTACTCCTTCTTACTTTGTCTCGGACGAACTTTGCTTGGTCGAATTAGATAGTCCAAATTTCTTGGATGAAGTTTCTACTCCCTAACCTTGGCTCGTTGAACTAATGCTTTGCGTTTGTTCATAGAAATATTCTCTTTGGATTTTTATAGACAAAGCAAGCTCCCTTGTTACACATCTCAAAACCATGTTTCTTCTTATTCTTCCTTCTTAGTGATCTTGAAATTTAATTTCTTTGGAACATAGCAGATAGTTGAAGTTGCTGATTGCAGTTTTGTACTTGCTTGCTACATTATTAGGTTTAATATATATATATATATCATTTTATCATTTTATTTATCCTCATATAATTTGCACATGATATGGATCAAGGATAATGTACATCTTAATTTAGGCATATAATATGATAATTCAATAAGGCATAGTACGAATATATGATCTAACATATTAAGAAGTGATAATCAAAGTTAGTTGTAATATGGAGATCATAAAGTCATCTCAAGAATGTATTCTTGTATAATTAAGCTTTCATGATTGTGCATACTTTTCAAGCATAATTGTTAACGATTTAAGCACACATATCATTTACAAGTTTTGTTATCATCAAAATCATATATAATAATCCTAACTAAACCCTAAATTGGAGTTTATCTAAAAGAAAAAACTTTGAAACAATGGAGGATGTGTCTTTGGAGGAGGAAAGAAAATTTTAAAATAGATGTTAGTAAATTGCTAAGAGAATTCAAGGAGTTCAACTATGAATTGGGTAACATCTAGAGATGGCTTTCCTTGTTCTAATTTTCTTTATTTTTATCATGTTTAGAATGTTTTGGATTGTTTTTGATTTCATCATGAGGAACTAAACTTTTCTTTCTAGAGGAGAGATGGATCTTATGTTAAATATTATAGTGTACCTAATTAGTTATATTATTGTGATTTTCATTGGTTTATTTGTGATTATCTTACACTTAATGCTTTCAATTTATTGGTCATCTATTGAATGTTTTTATATTTGGGATTTGATACTCGAGAGAGGTAATTCTAAATAAGATCTAGATATCATAACGTGAAATTCTAGATGACTCGAGAGAGCTTTTAGATTTTATGAAATTGTTTGCAAGAATTACTGACTTTAATGAGTTCTTGATCTATTAGTTTTTGTAGAGATATCAAAATTGAGATTTTAGGGATACACTTGACTTGGAACTCGAGTGAGGGAGTTTGGTGAATTAGAATTCTTGATTTATAAACTAAAAACTTAATACAATTAGTTGACAACACCATAATTGAAACATAAGCAAAATTGATCTTCCAGAGATTTTATGCATTGAATTCCTTCTACCAACATTTAAACATGCTTTAGTTACTTTTTTATTCAATTTCTCTATCATTTATCACCAAATAAAGCTAGAATTATTTATTGCAATAAATAATGAATAATTGAAATTTTGCATTCCTTATGGAGATGACAACCCTTCTCATTACTATATTATAAAACTTGGCATCGTATACTTGTGGTAAGATTTATTGGGAACACTTGCTCTTCTATCTTCTTCTTCAGTTCTCTCTTCTCCTTCTCTTCTCTCTTCTTCTTCTTCTTCTTCTTCTTCTTCTTCTTCTTCTTCTTCTTCTGTGATTTATCTTATTTCTCCTCTTTCCTCTATTCTTTTTCTTTTTCCTCTGTCTAAGATCCATCCTTCTATGGTAAATTTGAATCCCATTCTATTAACTATTAATTCTCCAGTGATATTACTCTTTTTGACTTCTTCTTCATTATCATCTCTAACATCAACTCTATAATATCTTATTATCTTTGTGAAAATCATCCCATAGGGTAGTGTGAGCTTTTAGCCTACCTTGACCATATGCAAGTGGTTAGACATTATTTTGGCCAAGTCAACCTTCTTCTTGAACTTGAGTGCCCATAAGATTCTTGCATCTTTTTCGGGACTTGGTCTTTGCTACCCACTTTGGGATATAGTTGTTAAAAATCATATTATGGGCTAGCTTAAGGTTCAAGTCTAGATGCCTAGCATTAAGATAGACTTCTTTTTCATCTATTTCTTCTCTAACAACCTATGAAAATAATTTGGCCTTGCTCTCAGGCCATTCTATTTCTTCTTGTACTTGAGGGAAATAAAATGTAGCACTTAGGCTAGTTGGACTTAAGTCAATCTCCATTCTCTCAATCCAGGTCTTATTGGTTTCATGGTTGTAATTATTGATTAGAATCTAAATAATCCTAACATATTCAGATCTTATAAACAAAAATTGTTTCCCATCCTTGATATTTTATCCATTCACATAGTGGGAGGTCCCAACTACCTCCCTCATTCTAAAAATATTGAAATAAAAAATGTGACCCTTAATAACTCTCTTGCCATTGTATATGTCTTCAAATCTTTGGTAAGTTGTCACATTTTGATTGAACAAAACCTGAAATATGAAGTTTGAACTATTAGGCCCCTTCATTTTGCTTGTTTCTTTTTCCCCTTCTTCTCCTCTTCCTCTTTTCACTATCCTTTGATAGAGTTGAGGAAACTCTACTTGCTCCCTTTGTTCTTGCCATTTCACTATAGAGTTCTTGGGAAGGGTTTTGGAAGGGTTTTAGTTTAAGTGAATGAAATCAAAGGGATTTGGACAAAAGTGGTTGGAGATTTCATAGGGTTTAGGTCAAAAATGGGAAAAGAGTCACTAGAGAGTGTTTAGAAAGTGAGAAATGATGTGAATCTTTGAATTTTAAAAGCAAAAGAGGAATGGGAAGTCGAAATGACTTACCCCTAAGTGCCTACAAAGGTTTGTAGCATTTCCTCTATCCTTAATAATTTTCCTCTATATAGGTACATACGTAGATAGAGACATCTATATAGAGTTTTGTGAACTTATCTACAGCTGTCATAAATCCTTTGAAGTTATTCTTTTGGTTCCAGTGACCTTTATAGAGGTCTGTAAGATTTCTTTGGTCAATATTGATTTCCTTTATCAATTAAAGTGTGTTTCAAAGTTTGCTATAGAGGTCTCTTAACACCACTTTATGCTCTTTTTGAAGGAATTAGTTCATTTGAAAATAAATGAATCAAAGTATGAAACCAAATTTGGTTGTTCTTTAAAGTTTCATATACATGCAATGCATTTAATAAGCTTGAAATACATAAGTTAAACATTATGCACATGCAATTGAGCAATAAATGATACGCAAATTAAGCACAAGGATCTAAAACACCTAGCTCCCTTATATTTTTTAGAAAATTTCTTCTTCGGGAATTGTTTAGTTAATGTGTTTGATAATTTTTCATCTATGGGTGCAAAGACTAAGTATATATTATGACTTTTCACATGATCTCTAATAAAATGATTTCTTGCTTCAATACGTTTAGTTTTTTAATGTAGTAATGAATTCTTTATCACATTTATGGCACTAGCATTGTCACATCTAAAGAGAGTATCTACAAATTTTATTCTACTATCTCTCAATTGTTACTTCATCCACAAAATCTTTAAAGTCCTTACCCTAAGAGGGGAGAGATGAATTGGGTATATAAAAATTCACTGCATAGCCCCTATTGAAACATTTCTCTCTTTTATGATTGTGTGTGGTGCATTGTAAGATAAATAATAAAATAGTAAAGTGCATGAAAGATAAAGTAAATAAACAAACACACACACACACAAACAACATAAGTTTTATAGTGGTTCAAGAACCCCGTCCCTATGTCATCTCTTCTAAGAGCACACACTCATTGTGCCTTGGGTTCTACTATATACCATATAATAGATATACAAAAGTGCTCCCAGCACTCTTCTAGATTCCAGCTCTAGGGGACGTAAATAGTATTTCCAACACTCTTCTAGATTCCATCTCTAGGGGTCATAAATTTAGTGCTCCTAGTAGTCTTTTGGTTTTCACAAGCTCACCAGGAAACTCACTGATTTTGAAGATCATCAGCAAACTTATCAATTTTCCAAAACTCACTAACAACTTATACAAAGCGATTTTCTCGAGCTCATCACAAACTTACCAATTTTTTAGTTTAACAAAAAACTAATACACATTTAAGTGTAGGGAAAGATTAGATCTTTTATAGTTCTAATAATATAAAAAGATCTTCCCAAAATGTAAACTAAATGGCCATAAGGATATACAGATTGAAGCTCATAAAGATAGATGATGGTTTAAGCTTTTGGCTATGGGTGGAAAGATTTGCATAAGGTTAAACACACTTGATATGTTTTCCTTCCCCTTTTGAATTATTCCACCTTTTCTCATTAAATAGCTTCTGCAAAATTTGGACTGTTGGAGAAATGAGTTTCATTGAATGTAAAAATAAGAGCAGCAATGAATGAAGAGGACTGTTGAGATTTCCGGCATTGGAGTCCATGCCTTTTTGATTTGTCTCGAGCTACTGCATTGCCATTCTTTTATAGAAAGGAAGATAAGCAGTTGCTGAAATATCTTTTCTCATTTAGACTTGACATAGCTAGAAAACTTTCAGCATAGTTTGTTGTTGGAAATGGTGATTGAAATGAGTCTCCATAATAAAAGCATGGATACAGATGCCATTTAGGTGCAAGTGACATAAATTAATTTTTCTCTAATAAGTCACAGCTTCTCTCTTCCTGCATTTGTCTGTCATAAGTTATAAATGAATTCTCCTATTAGTTTGTCTATCAGTCGATCCTTCATGAGTGTGATTTGTCTGTTGTAAATAACAGACCAATTTTGACACCATAGATGAAGTCGAATTGATCGACAAACAAACTCTGCTTTGTCTGTTACAAGCTTTAGATGAATTCCTTTAGGAGATTTGTCTGTCAGTCAATCCATCATGAGTGTGCTTTGTCTATTGTTATAATAGATGAGCTATGGGGATATAGACGAAGTCAAGCTGATTGATAGACAAACTCTACTAATCGACAGACAAACTCTGCTTTGTCTGTTCAAACAAACGAAGTATGATATTCTTCTTTTGCTCCCCATTTGTCTACTGTAAGTGACAAACAAACTTTACTTTACTTTGTCTTGGATGAATTAGATTCTGCACTTCGTCTATAGGTTTGTCTGTAGTAAGTTGTAAATGAATGTACCTTTTGCATTGAAGTTCACTTGTCCAAGCAGCTACTTTCTCTATGTATGTTCATCTATGCTTACTATGATGTTTCCACTTCATCTTCCACTTGTCCATAGTAAGTAACAGATGAAATTGATCCTTCAGACGAAGTCGAATTCCTCATTTGTTCTACGATAGATGGAATTCATCTCCTTCCTTCTTGCTTCATCCTTATTTTGTCTGTCTTGGCTTATCCAAAGTTGCATATTCTTTATCTTTACATCTTGTCCTTTTATCCTTAAATGAATTTATTCTTTTAACTTTGTTGGTCAGACAAAGTTTCTTCCCTTTGTGCATAATTGTCTAAGCGGCTGTTTCTTCTTTCTTCATTTGTCTGACTGCTTGATGACATTACTTCTTCTTACTTTGTCTCGGATAAACTTCGTATGGTCTTTATAGATAGTTTGAATTTTTTGAATAGGTTTATGCTTCTTGACCATGTTTAAGGCCTTGAAAATTATAGATATGTGAGTTTTAATTTTTTGTTAATTTTTGCTGATTCGGCATGAAGTATATTGGAGTATAATTAAATTTTTGAGAATTTTATCATGGAAAACTTATGGAATTGAAAGGATTATTAATATAAACATGATGATGAGGTTGGAAATGTATCAAAGTGTATTAAATAAGTTTTTAAATTAAGAAAAAATAAATTTAAATGGGTGGAGCACCAGATGTGTATATATTGAAAAAAATTAAATTTTATTATGAAAAATTATGAAAAGGGATCGAATATCAATAATAATGTGAGGATGAGGAGGATACACATTAATCAATGGCTAAAAAGTGAAGAAAAATTAAAAAATGCATGTAGAAATGAGAAATGCTAAGTATGTTGTTAAATTTTGATAAAATTTAATTTAAATCAATTTTAATTAGGAAAATAAATTAAATTATGGAAAATGGTATATTAAACAAGTGTGAAACTAATTTGGGCATATGACTTACAAATAAGATAGCCCACATGTATCAATGGAATAAATTAAAGGAGGTTAGGAAAGTGCAAATTAAGTGCATGTGCATGGAGTGTTATAGGGTAGTGGACCACCGGATCATTTAACATATAAAAGGAGATGATAATGGCCATCTCCTTAATGTTATTCTAGTTGCCACCCCCTACTCATGCTAAACCTCCTTCCTCCATCTCTTAAATTGAAAATTTTAACTTGTTTTGGAAAGAAGGATTGGTAATAAATGTAAATACATGTGATTTGCAACATATGACACCAATTTCTTCTTGGATTTAAGGTGTGACAGCCATCCAATTTTGAAGATCAATTTTTGCAGGTGGGACCCACTAGGGATAATTCAAAATAAAATTATGGGATTTGTTAAATAAGTTGATAAACATGTGTATGCTATTATTTTAGCGAGTAATTAATTAAATCATGCTGATTGAATGAAACTAAGTAATTAGGGTTTTGCAAAATTTTTTTTTGGATGATATGAGCTATAATTGGTGTAATTAATAATTAATTATTATTTTAATTAACTTGGGACATGATTTAGTGTATAAAGAATTTAAATTTAGCAAGTATATGTTGATGGTGGATGGATATTACCAAGCTGTCCACTAATTGTTTATGGAAATTACATTAAGAGGATGCTATGTAATTAAGCCCTAATCACTCAAGGTTAAGCCTTGTTTAATCCACATATTAATGAGGCATTGAAATAATTTCAAATAGACAAAATTAAGGATGACAATTAAGTATGAACAGAGTATTATCTCACTAGACTAACAGGTAGGTTTTTAGACAAGTTTAGGAAAGTTTAAATCATATTTAAGGGACATTTTGAAATGATTTCTTGATTGGGCATTGAATAGGGATATGTGAGCTTTTCAAAATGTCCAAGATCATGTAAATTGGAGATCAGGATCAAGAGTTATGATGCTACCAAGTGGGCCACATGTGAATAAAATATTGAAATTAAGGCTTATCAGGTACCCCTTTTGACCTTAATTAAAACCTTATCAAATGAATTAAATTTATAAATATACAAAATATAGGGTTATATTACATATGTTGTACTAGAAATATGCAAATTTTGGTGGAAAAATTCAAACATTAATAGGTCAAAAAAAATCAGGGAAATAAATACCCAAAAAATTGATCGTAGCCCATTTTACCAATTTTTGTTGATTTTTGTATTTTATTTTTATTTCCATCAAATGAAGTCATTTTTGATCTAAAATTTTAACCTAAATTTTTTAAAAAAATTCTATTATGTTATTTTAATCTACAAAAAAATTTATAGATGAAAATAAACAGGAAAAATTTGTCTATAATTTTTATTTTTTATTTTTGTATTTTATTTTTAATTTTCTCAATCAAAATTATTTGTTATGATATTTTGGTCATACAATTTTGATACTATATGAAACTTACAAAAAAATTTCAGATCAAAATTAAATGGATAAATTAGAAAATAAAGAATCTTATTTTAGAATTTTTGTATATATGTTTTAACCCCGGGAGTGCTAGTATTTTTGGTTAGCCAAGGGGCAGTTGTCTAGGCAGCCAGCGTGGCTAGGGGCTGCTATTGGCCTGCGTAGCCTATGTTCTTTAATTTGACTTGAGTAACTAATGTAGGCACATTTAGTGGTGAACTAGTACTCTTGTGAGATGACGAGGGCGGGGTGCCACTATATAAAGCATTGTGGCTGTGTGGGCTTAATAGGCTTCTAGCTGGGATGGACTCGATGCATTACAGAGTGAAAGGGTACTGTTTTGAATTTGCTGTGCCTCCTAGGGTGGAGTAGGTGAATGATGATAGTGCAAAAATGAAATTATATAAAATGCAATGAGATGCATTAGGTTAAAAAATCTGATTATTACGCTTCATTATATAAATAAAAATATATATATATATGTATATGTAAATAAGATATGAGATTCATGTGATATGTGTAGGATTTTCTGCCATGGGGGTGACAAGTCAAGTTTGAAGAGATATGGATTATGAAGCGGATTATTTTGAGGTAAGTAGCTTGTGCATGTTTGCCTGTGTGATTGAGTGGAGATAGTGATTATCCCCTGAGTGATTTGATAATGAGCTTATATGTGAATATATAGATTGATAATTATCCCCATTTCTTATTGTATGCAATGTGAATATGTATGAGAACTGGAATTAGTAAAAATCCCAAAATGCTATGTGTGGGCATGTCTTTGGTTGTTATATAATCAGTGTTGTGATATTTTATGTTAATGTATAATTTGGGAGAGGATAGAAGATATTTCCTACTTATAATTGTTTGTTATTCTAGTGTATGGATGTCTGAATGAAGGGATCGTAGTTATCCCATGAATGTAAATTGTAATATATGCATATATGTTATATATGTATGATTTAGGATAAGTGATTATCCTAGAGCATATAATTTACTTTAGAATGTGTAATTAATGTGTTATATTATTCATGCTGTGATATGTTGAGATGTTGTTTTGAGTTTAAAAATATATCTATTTGGATTATTGTGTAGGATACCTTATGGATCCTTATTTACTTGGATGGATGAGATTTTGTTGATTTTGGTTGAATTATTGATTGCCACGCAGTTTACTTATGGAGTCTGTTTAGAATCACCCTTGTTTTTTTTTAGTTGACAAGTCAATTTCAGAAGAAGCAAGATTGGTAAGAAAGTATAATAGTTGAATTTGTATTTTTTTATTGTATGGTAATTGGGAAATTACCATCTTATGTATATTATAATTGTAATTAATTTGTGTCTCATGATATATAATTGTAATTTATAAGCGTATCGATGTAGTACTGGAGTGTGAGGTGTATGGTGTATGTGGAATGAAAATTGCATAGTGGTGTGGTGGATTCATTGTCATTATGATGCAGTCGCGGCTTTGGGGGAGCTTGTGGAGTTATAAGGATGTTGTGTGGATGACTAGAGAAATATTAGAGTATATAATTTCCTAATTTTATGAATTATAATGAAGAAATGTATCATAATATATGATGAATGTTTGTACCTAGGTGGACAACCCTATTTTCATGGAGTCTATCCAATTTTCTGTAGAATTTAGGTCAACTAGAAAAAAATATCAAATTAACCCACATTGTAAGTGGGAAAATCATGGCATTATCATGTGGATTTACGGTGTAAAATGGAGTAACGGCCCTAGGAAGGCAAGGCATTACACCATGGCTTTGTCTTCAACTACTTCTGTCATTTGCATTTATTTGTGTAGATTTCTCATTAGACTTTACAAACAAAGTAAGTTTCTTGTAGCTCACCTTTGAAGCCATGTTTTCTTCTTCTCCTTTTTCTTCCATGATATTTACCTATTTAATCCCTTTAGAACATAGTAAATAGTTGCAGTAGTTGGTTGCAGATGATTGCAATCCTTTACTTAGACGTTTTCTGCACTTGCTACTTTGTTAGCTTTTAGATATATTATTTAATCAAAATATATTTTATCCTCATGTGATTTTAAAATGTTATAGATCAAGGATAATATACATCTCTATTTAAGTACATAATGTGAAAGCTTAATAGAGTATGGTGCTAAATATGGTTCAATAAATTAATGCATTAAAGAATAATAATTAAGATTAAGCGCACCGTGACATAAAGATGTATGCTTGTATAATTAAACATTAATGATCATGCAGGTGTTACAAGCATATTATCATGTATTGTTAACAATTTGATTATATAAGTTTTGTTATCATTAAAATCATAATCCTAATAATCTATATCAAATTATAAGTATGCATGTTATTAATGATTTAAGCACACATGTTGTTTTATCTTAATACACATTTTGTAATCATCAAAATTATATTTATATTAATGTAGACAATCTCCCCCTTTTTGATAATGATAAAACTTTGAGAACTTGTTATTAAAGATTATAATTTTCTCTTAATCTCCCCCTGAATATCTGACTTATATAATCCTATGGGGTTCAACCCTTTTGTTGCTTCCGCCTGTTTGTTTGTCCACAAGTCTCTCACATTTCTCTCCCTCTTTTTGTCAGAATAAAAAAGGTTAAGGACATTCTTCTTTTCTTTATTGGTCTATTTTTCTCTCCCTAATTATAATTAATTTTGTTTTTCCCTTATTTTTCACATTTATCATATAGTTTTCTCTCCCCTTGTCATTTATATATTTTAATATATGATTTTCTTTCCCTCTGAATCTCGTGTTAAGTATAGCATCATCATTACATGGAATGATTTTGTATCAATGTAAAGACCAAATTTATATTAATGATAATGTTCAATAATTGTAATATGCAAACAAATTTTAAGCATTGGACAATTGAGCATGTTTTATTCATCAAAATCATACTGGGACACCAAATTAATATTCAAAAGTGATGTGAATGTGGTGACAATGCATGATTTTAGCTTGATAGGTTCATTGTTAGGTTCTTGTTTTAATGTGCATCTTCTTTTGCTTTAACGGCTAACTATCATTATTATCAAGGGAGATGATTGTGAGTTTTAATAGCAAAGGTAATAGGTTGTTTGGGAAGTGTAGAAGCTCTTTTCATTCTCTTTTCTCATATAGAAGAGTTAGAGAGGAGACAACCTTTTAGTGCACATCGGGGTAGTCATGGCGTCGTCAAGTTCCTCTTCAAGGTTGATTCAACGTGAGGATGATAATGCAAATTTCAAGGCTATAGAGAGGATTCTATTTCTTCAAGACAGAATCAAGCAATTAGGAAAGGTTTTGGTTTTATTAGGAGTAATTGCCCATTTTGAGCATCTCTTGACCAAAAACTCCACGGCTTAAATGGAAGCCATAGAGCGCATTAAGTACTTAGAGATGGAGTTGGTCAAAGCCCATCAAAGAGTTGATGAAATGGAGACCATTGTTAATGTTTTGGCCAAATAAACAGTTTTACTTTTTTTATATCTTTTAATGGTTTGAACCTTTTAGATGTAATATTGTTAGTATTTATATTTGCATTTAAGTTTTATCCTCTACAGTTTCTAATTTTTTGATTCTTTACAAATTTTTTGTGCTTGGTGAGTTATGTTTTATGTTTCATATGAGCATTCTTATACTATTTTGAGCATTGGATATGCGATTAAAAGAATGCAAACTGTTTTTTTAAGCATGGTTTATTTATCATAACCCAAGAGTGAAAATGCATGATACTATTGGGTCCAATTTAGGTCTCTAAGGTACATGGATCTATTTCTTGTTTGTGCTACCAATGTATTTCTCCTATTATTTTTACCAAGAAAATGGTTCCTAAGATTTGAGCCATAAAGTTGATGCATCTCTTGGGAATTGGTTGTGACCTTGTGTATTCTTTGCTTCATCTATGATATTTAGTTGAACTAACAATATATGAAGTTAAGAGATGGACAAAGATGGAGCAAGGTAGGTGTTACACCTATGGTGTCTGAAATCTACTCATGTGAAATAGGTAGAGTTTACTCTATGAATTCAATAAATTTCACTAAGTTGAGTTATATAAAGTCAATGAGAAGAAAAAGAACTAAAATAGTGAAATTGAGCAAAGGCACAATTATGATCTATATGAATGACTTAATATAATTATCATAGATATTGTGATGTGTGGGGAATCTTGGTTTAAGACTTGGATGCATTTTAGAATGAAAATGGCATATGAAGTCATTTAGAGCAGAAAATTCAGAGAAATTTGGTTAAAAAAACTGAATGAGTGATTTTTGAAAATTAACTTCAAATAACATAGTAAATAGCATAAGCATGTTCCATTTCATGCATGTGATGTGTGGTAAGTAATCTTGTTAATATGTGAAGTATTTGATATAAAATTAGGCTATGGATGATATTTCATAAGTGTGAATTTTGATTTTGAATATCCTTTATGATAAATGGGTTGTCAATTGAGTTTGAAGTGATAGTTAATTTCTTAAATAAGCATTTTAGAAGGATTATGGAGGAGAGTAATGAAAAATTAAATGATTAAAAGTTAGTGATGATATATGAGAGAAAAAGTGAAAAATTTAGAAGAAAACTAAAGGAGTGTAAGTGTATATGATGAAAATGTTGAATTGAAAAAGGGATTATTGTGATTGATTTTTGAAATGGATAATGGACTAATTTGAAATAATATTAAACATAGAATTTTTATATCATGAAATTATCTGTCCAATGGATGAAAAATCACTCAATTCAGATGTCATATGAGGAAGTTATGACTAATATACCGAAACTATTTCAAATGACTGAAAAATAACAAGATGAACAAATTTGGTTACTTTATCCAAAATTTTGAAATATTTCAGGGCTGATTTGGAAAATTTTATTAACATAAAAGTTGTATCCTTTGAAGTTACTTTCCAATGCATTAAAAATTAGGTTATTTGAACATTGTACGTAAAAGTTATGATAAAAAAACTAACACTGTATTGGATAAAAGGACCTTGCCGCGGTAAGGGTCTAAAAAATTAACTTTTGGGCATACAGCAAGACCTTGCCGTGGCAAGGCTTTTTCTTGCCATGATAAGGCAATTTTTTGCTCTAGCAAGGCCATTTTCTGCCATGATAAGACTTCAAAAATTGATGTTTTGGCCTATCCAGCAAGTCCTTACCGCGACAAGACTTTCCCTTGCTACGACAAGAGTCCTGTGGAGCGTCTGAGCATTTAAAAAATATGATTTTTTAACCCCCAAACCCGTTCCATTTAATTTCTTCTCCCATGCCTCAAAATCATGCCCTAGACCCCATTTAGCATGATTCCACTATGATTTCCTATTTTAAGTGAGAATTCATTATTTTCTAATAAAGATAATAAACCCAACTGTTGGGTTTGTAGATTGGGGAAGAAGAATCTATTTGGTGCAAATGGATGGTGTTAGTAGGAACTATGGGCTTGGATTTTCATCCATGAATGGAAGCTATGCTTGGAATCTTTGGTAAGATGATTTTTCCCATATGAATTTCTATTTTTTAGCTAGGGTTTTGTAAATTTCATGAATAGTGATTTTTAGAGAAAATTTCATGATGTATGTTGTATTAAACATGGGGGAATTATTTAATAAGTTAATTTTAGTGATTTAAACATGAAAATTCATGAATTTAGCCTTGCTAGGGTTTTCACCTATTTATGAACAGTAATTGTTTATGGGAAATGATTGGATTATGTTGTCAAATCATAGGAAAAATGAATTAATCATGTTTAATGATGTTTTGAAACTTAATTGGGCATGAAAATTTATAATTTTGTTAAGTTAGAGTTTAGGAAGATTCATGAATGGTGAAATTTGAGATACGAAGATGAAATTGATAATGGATTCATAAGGGAAAATGATTAATGCATGAAGTAGAATGTTTTGGGATGTGTTTGGGATGTTGGGAGTGAACAATCT